>JBBPBX010091340.1:0-13951 GCA_038048925.1 Garcialebias charrua
ATTACGGTAGGCAGAAACAAAAACCAAAGTTTAATAGTTGTTTTTATATAATCCATCCATCCATCCATTTTCTTCCTCTTATCCGGGGTCGGGTCGCGGGGGTAGCAGCCTAAGTAGGGAGGCCCAGACTTCCCTCTCCCCAGCCACTTGGAGCAGCTCCTCGGGGGAATCCCAAGGCGTTCCCAGGCCAGCCGAGAAACATAGTCCCTCCAGCGTGTCCTGGGTCTTCCTCTGGGTCTCCTCCCGGTGGGACATGCCCGGAACACCTCACCAGGGAGGCGTCCAGGAGGCATCCTAACCAGATGCCCGTGTGATTTTTATATTTCTAACAAATGAACATGTACAGTGGTCAATTCTTTATTAAAAAGTCAAAAACTTTAAAAGATTATCATTTTTACTTTGAACTCCTCATGCAAACCGCCCATGCTGCCTAAATAATAATAATAATAATAATAATAATAATAATAATAATAATAATGAATTCAATTTATAACGCACTTTTCATTAATGAAAATCTCAAAGTGCCATAAACTGTTATATTCTCAGTCCGTTGCCTCACATTCACCATGCACACATACATTTACACAAAACTGCCCATCAACCATTCACTCACACGTCAACGGGCATTAAACTTTAACCCAACAAAGACCGTCTGCTGTCCAAGTTATGGGAGACTTTTTAAACAGAACAAAATGTCATGTCGGTTAACACCGTTACTGGTTAGACTTTTTTCCTCTAAATAAAACAAACACCATTTTTTCCTTCCAAGTACAGCTCTGGCACTTGCTCTCAAACATGCTCTTCATGCACCTATCTCCAGTCAACAAGAACAAAAGCCTACGCTGTCGCATCTGTACCTTTCACCAAGAAAGGTGATCCCAAAAACCCCATCACAGTTTAGTCTTGAACCTATAATCTGAAACAAGCTATGAGCCTAAATACTACAAAAAGTATATTTGCACAGTTAGTCTTATAATAGTGCTGTAAAATCTAAAGAGTTATTTTCTGATAGGAAGAATTATACCCATTAGGTAAACCATGACATCAACAAATTATTTCTAAATGCTTCAATATACCGTAGATAGTTGCAGAAAATAAGTTTGCTGGAACAGACATACATCAGCTATAAATAAATAACTTATTCTCATGTAAGATATTACCTGATTTAAATTAAACATAAAGATATGTAAAAAAGTTGACATGGAATAAGTTTATTCGTGAAAGTAAAAGTTGGACCCAGACGAAGAAGTATTATTCAAACTAATGCTAATGATAAAGCTAACTAATGCTAGTGGAGCCCAGATGGGGTAGAGGTAGGGCAGCCAACTTGGGACCAGAAGTCACGGTTCGACTCCCAGCCATTCCCACATGTTGTGGTGACTCAGAGCAAGACACCCAATCCCGAATTGCTCCCCGGGTGCTCAATAGCTGCCCACTGCTCCACCTATGCCAGGTGCGATGGGTTAAATGCAGAGAACTAATTTCAGCACTATATGGGAATATACAAAGATGACAGCACATAGCACTTTACAAGTAGTCCTCGACTTACGACGGCATATATTGTTATTATTATTATTGATTTTTTTTATTTTGAAGCCGATTTACGCAGTTTTCGGCAGTTTCCAGTTTAGCTGCGGAGGCTACAGCTTGCCCTGTACTCTCTAAAAAAGCTAAGTCTGGTCCTCTGGACATTCAAAAAACAAAACAAAACTTGTTGGACCAAGCTGGACAGGCAGCAGCTGTGGAAAAGTAGCTGTTTTATGGACGGCGGTTTTACAACGTAAACAAATGGAGAATCCGGAGGAGGGAGGGAGGAACGGAGAAAATGGCTTCACCAGCAGTCAAGAGTAGGAAATTAACTATTTTTTCCCTTCATTATGGCTCTCAAATGTATGTGTTTTTTTGATAATTATGTAGGGTACTGTGTTAAGATAGGCTAAGTGCTTGGTAAAATACAGTACTGTACGTATAAGGTGCAGTTTGGACGTATGTTTCGAGTTACATCGAAATTCGCTTAACGACGGAGCGTAGGAACGGAACTCCGTCGTAACTCGAGGACTACCTGTACTTTAAAACTGCTGTGCACGTCTGTGAAAACTCAGATCTAAAAGGAACACTTTTTAAACACTTGTTTAAAAAACAAAATTGAATATTAATATAGAATACAATATTAACCATGACAACTTCAAAAATGCCACTAATTTGGCACTGGCTATACAAATGGTGAGACAGGCTTAATCAATCAGAAAATTTCGGATGGTCTTCCTCATGTTTTACAATCAGGTCATAGTAATAGTTTAACAAACCACTTTGTTTATTTTAAAGACCATGCATTACGAGACTAAATGTGCAGTTGTCATCTCGTGCCTGAACGTTAAAGCCGTTCCACCAGCACCACTTTAACCATAATGGAGATATGCAAGTCCAGTTAAAATGGTCTCCACACAACTGCTCATAAGATTAAGTTTTATTATCCTTAAACTGAAACGTAGTCCCGCTGAAGGGTCTTGGCTCACCATAGAAAATATGGAGCCAATCAAATGAGCTGCTCCAAACCTTAGACGGACACATCAGAGCCACAGTTTACAATATGTGGATTTTATTGGCTGTATAATCACGATTTATGTGGGGACGTAAAAAATAAAAAAAGAAGCTAATTCCACTATGTTAATCTCTATTTCTCAAAACCAAATCGATTTTAATGAGCTGTTTATCCTGCCATCGTTAATGATTATAAAACATTATGGTGAGTGGAAACTGACTGACGCAGCACAGAAAGAGCAGACCCTGGAGAGAAAGGGTTAAAAGGAGCAAACACCGGTCAAACCAGGTAGTCAGCTGTTAGAATAATAAAAACTGTAGGAGCTAATACACCACAGTTTGCATTCATAAAGCTGTTCCTGAGTCTGTACGCTGATATTCACGGCTCATCCGTTTCTAGAAAATCATTTGTGTTGTACCTTGACAGAAAAGACAACAGCTCTCAGAAAAATAAAATTACCAGAAGCACATTTACAGTAAACTAAAACTTTGTTAATGGAGGCGGACGTACAGAGTAGCACACACACCGTGTGGCAGGATGTCGGCACCTCGGTGCAAATCGGCCGTGTTTACAAGGATGGCACTCGGTGGATGTGGCATGAGGTTATGGAGCTGTGCCAACAAGAGTAGAGCTGGTTCCCCAGGATGAATCACTATGAGCATGCAAATCCACCAATATCTGAGCAAATCAGATCGACAGCTTTACATGCATATAATAAAGGAAGCTCTAAACAGGGATTTATACAATACACCGAGACCACTACACTTTTTGCATCATTGTTGCATGAACGTTTTGCAATTTAAAAAAATAAAGTTCCAATAACTTAAATATTGCAGTTTGTACAGTATTTGGAAACAGCTAGATGCATAAACAGCAGGATCTTTTTTTATTGCAGTACTGTACAAAGTCAGAGACTTATTGAATGATAAAGCTCTGTATTTGTTGTATAACACAATCATTGTTCCACACTTAATTTATTGTATTGATGTTTGGGGGAATGCGTGTAAAACAATTACAAAGCCTATTTTTGTATTACAGAAAAGAGCTGTAAGAATTATCACTAAACATTACCGTCATCCATCAAGTACATTATTTCATCAACTGAAGTTATTGAAGTTCTTTTATCTGGTAGATTATAATATTTTATCAGTTATGTATAGGGCTCAGAATAATGCATTACCTTTAAATATCCAAATGCATTTTGTTAAAAGACAAAGTTGTTATAATCTTAAGGGGACAGAGATGTTTGTAAAACCACAATTCAGAACTAGTTTGAAGGGACGTTCTACCTCAATCCAGGGAATTAGATTATGGAATGGCTTGGAGAATGTAGTTAAAAATGCCAAGTCAATGTTTACATTTAAGAAAATGATCAAAACTAAATTGTTAAAAAATATATATGAAGTAGCGTAATGTGTATTGTATTAGTTAGAAAATTAGAAAGAGTTATTCATTTTGTTCTGTTACTGGAAGATTATTATTGTTTGAACTGATTGTTTGAAAAAAGGGGCAGATATAATAAGATTTTTTCTTCTTTCTGCTACCTTTCATTTTTTTATATTTTGTACGTTATCATTCATGGGATTGTCTTGTATTGTATTTTTTGTTTAAAAAAATGAACAAATTTATTAAACATAAACAAACATAAACATCTTCTGCAGCCAACAGTTCAGCAAAGCTCCAAAGGTTTATTCAAGTTATGAGGAAGGATGCGAGATAAACTGCGTTGGTTTCCAGACAGGAAATTGTGTTTAATCTGAGCAAATTACATTGAGTTGTGATGCTTCTCTACTTCAGCATTCAGAGACACGTCAGAGCCTCTTCTCTTCGCCTTCCTGTCTCTGTCCATCCATCACTTTATCTCTGACTCAGCCCCTCCTGCGTTCCTCTCATCCCCTCCTCCCAGGCAAAGACTATGGATCACACAGGCAGAACTATTTATAGAGCAGGATTCCCTTGGGAGTCCCTCGACCCTCTGGGTATCCGTGCGTTCAGAGAGAAACCTCCACAGCTTGAGTCTGCACATTTAGTCACAAGCCAAAAAGGAGCAAACGTCAAAACAACGTGTGAGAATAAAGATAGAGGAACAAAAACCTGTGATACCAGCATGAGCCTAGCAGATTAGGAATGAATACTATAGTAATCGCTGACGTAATGTCCCTCAGCTTTGGGCCCCCAAGAATTAGGTTCTGACAGAGGATGAATGCAAATGCCATGGCGACTGCTGGGGCTGTAGCCAGTGGTTGGTTAGACAGGAGAGCATGGGGAGGGGCATGAGGTGGAGGGTTATCCAATAAAAGTGGGCAACTACTTCCACAATCAGCCTGCATGTGCTGCGTAAGCACTGCGCTGTAGTTTTAAGCCTGGGATGGGAAGCGAGACGGTTTGTGCAGTGCGTGCCACCATCTCATCTGTTTTCACTTTTTTTCATGACGACAGCAAGAGAGCTCGCTCCACAGACTGACTCCGGCAGATTAACTGATCAAAAGAGCAACGGAGTCTCGAGTATTTTCAACTGGGTGCACGTAAACACAAACATTCTCAGGGCCCCGTCCGCTGGTTGTGTCACAGCGGGTCGACTTTGTCGAAGCTGGAGCGAACTGGGATGGGAGCTCAAAATCCACAGGGCCCAAAGGTGGAGCGACGCAGTCACAAGGCAGCAAATGCCCTGATGCATGCTCAATAATCACAAGGCAGCAACGTTTATATTCAAAATAGACGTGGGTTGTTAACCAGGTCTGAGGTACACCAGGGAGTAAACAAGTCACATTGTCAAAATCACTAACTTTTTTATGTCCTTATGTCTTGAATGCCTCTGAAAAATATACAAATGTACAAGAGGCACATGGAGCACCCCTTTCCTACTCGTTTCTTCCAGCCGTCAGTCAGCTGAGTTTGGTAGCTGAAGGGGGGAACTCCCCTAAACTTTATGCTAGCTAAAAAAAAAGAAGACAATTTTATCTTGGAGAATAATACCATAAGTCATGGTTTGTGAACCAGAGAAGCGACACGTCTGTCTTAATGTAACACTGTTTTAAAACAAAGTTGCAAGCTACAAGAGTTAGCATGTTAGCAGGTGATGCACGCAGCATAATACAGTACTGCAGGATTGCTATAAAGGCTAATAATTTAACATAGTACAAAAAATGTTGCAAATCAGTTTAAATTGTGTCCCGAGTGCAAGACATTAAACTTGTGTTGTCCCCATCTTATTTTTCATACATCTGCATTAAAAACACAATAACAAGAAATAAATATTTCATTTACTGGTAGTAGCTTTATAAAATACAATTAAACAGTGTGCAATATTATTTAGGCAGCAAAACTAATAGTACCGGTAACTGCATTTTATGTATGCTTTTTAAAATCATGTGATAGTTGCACTTTTTGCTCGAGATCATCATTCAGTCTGAATCTCATAGCCTGATTCAAAATAAACTCCACTTTTGCCCCTTGTCTTTAAAACGTCAAACATTTAAAGTTTCACATATGTCTCACACAAGACATGAAAGCACACGCACGCTCTTGTGCACGCAGCAGAAAGTGTGAATGCAGGCACAAACGCAGCCACGCTGTCATCTGCTCCATTCAGAGCCCCCGTACGTCAGTACCATTCAATAAACCATGTCACTGTTCAAGGCTGCACACACACACACACACACACACACATATACGCCTGAAGACAACAAACACGCAGTAACCCTGCGTGCTAAGAAAACAAATGCATAGTGTTAAACATAGATTGTTCTGATGTAATAAACTCCTCCAAACCATCCTTCAAAGAAAACTACTGTAGTGTAGAAAACTATTCAAACAGCTGAGCGATCACATTCTATACAAACTGAGCTGCATAAAGAATCTCTTACCCATCAGTTGTGCCAGTCTGTCCAGTTTTTGCACGTTTATGTGTCTGTGGTGGACTATGGGAGCAGGAAACGTTGAAAAAAGTCTGTGTTGTTGTGAGCGCAGCAGCAAACCGAGCTGGTTTTGAAAATCTCTCCTCTGGTCTCCGTCTCTCACTCTGCCTCCTCTTACTGTTTCGCACTGCCCTCCAGCTGCCACCCTCTCTCTCTCTCCCTGCTCCTCCGTTCTTCTGGTCCCCTCCCACTCTCCCTCCCCTCCTCTCCTCTCTCAGTGACATCAGAAGGCAGTCTCAGGCATATTAAGAATTTTACGAGCGTCACTCTCTCTTCACCTCCTAATTCTCAGGGCAACAATGGTGATGCGTCAGCTTCCGAACACATTCTCGACTGGACGAACCCGCTTCTTTTGTGCATGAACCTCTTCGCGTTTTGGCTGAGCCGTGTCCTAGTTCACCATTAATGATCCACTTGTTGCACACGCGTCCATTCCTGGCGTTTGTCTGCCTATAATAAACATACACAACGGGGGCCCTGCAGCACAGACAGATGATGAGGTTGACTCAACCACAGATGCAGTTCAGCATAAAAATAAAAACAATTTTAATCACAAAAATGCACATCTCTGTTGGAAACTTCCTAAACTGACAGACACACAAGCCTTAAAGGGGACCACAGATGCAAAATTCACTTTTTAATGTTTTTTTTTACTCTACTTTGGGTATTTACTTCTTAAAAAAACAGTCCTAGGGCCAAAGAAATGCACCCAGTGGTATATTTACTCTAAGTAGATTTTAAATGTCTCGTTTTCAAATCCTGCGGTTTGTGACGTCACAAGCTGCAGGACAACCCCCCCCACCTTGAGTCCAGCCCCTCACCTAGCAACCCCTGGTTAGGCTCAACCCACTTCAGTATAAAAGACGTGACGGTTGTTTTTCCTGATTTCATCTCATCTTTTGTTTAAATGTTCTTAATTTCATGTGTACAGCACTTTGTTGCAGCTGTGGTTGTTTTAAATGGCTTTATAAATAAAGTATAATTGTTATTTTTACGTTTTATTTCAATTTTTAGCGTATTAGCGATCGCTCCCAACGCGCAGCCGGCAGAAATAAAACAAGCAGACTGCCGGCGAAGGGACCATCTGCGTGCGTGAGCTGCTGGCTTTTGAGGACCGTGTGGGTCCGGTCAGAGGTTGCCTCATACGGATAAATTAACTGGAAACACTCGGTGAACTTTATGTGTGTCTGGACTGGAGCAGCGATCACTCCCAAAGCGCTGCATGCAACGAGCGGAGCTGCGAGCGGAGGAGGAAGAGCTATCATTAGCCTCGGAGGTGGGCTAATGCTAAAAGGAGCTGCTAATGGCGGCGCGCGCAGACGGCTTTCGGTAAGTTATCTTAAAGACCGTGTAAAGTAAATTTCAATGTGTGGTTTTAGTTTGTCACACGGCATAAATATGTGTTATTAATCACCCATATAAATCTGACTGATTAAAAACATTGTTTACCTTATAAAATTAAGTCTCAAAAATAATGAAAAAACATAATTTTCCCTTGGTCTGAAACGGTGGGGGCGTGTCAGCGCGTGGGCGTGGTTTCAGCGCAGTACTGCGGCCTGCAGCTGAGCTGTGTGTGAAGAGTAGGGATGGGAATTGATAAGAAATTATCAATATCAATGCCGTTATCGATGTCCTTTATCGATTCAATTCCTTATCAATTCTGTTATCAATTCTCATTTGGGTAAAAAAATATAGTAAACCATTTGAATAATAAACGAATAATATAGGATAGAGTTTCCGGAAAGGCCTTGGTTGGCTGCATTTTCCTTTTGCAGTTAGAACTTGGCAGTCACTTTTAGTTGTGTTGGTGACGTTGTGGTTCACTTTCTACTTTTCTTGTAGGACACATACCGGTACTTCTTAGGTAGACTTTAGTTGGGTTATTTTTATTTATTTATTTATTTTGTCCTGTTTATCTCCTGTCCACGCTCCAGCTCAGTAGGTGGCGGTAATGCACCTTAAGTCATTTGCCAACCGCCATTAAACTCCACATAGAAGAAGAAGAAGAACTCGGTGCTTTATGCTAGCTGTTTGTGCTGGGGTTACTTGGATAAATCCGCAGAGTTTCCCGCTGTTTCAAGCCAAATTAACGCGGCCGGAGGATTCTATTGTGTGTTTTGTGCCGACCACTCGACGGTGAGTCGTTAATTTTATGTATTTTGGGTTCATTTCGCCAATTTTACTCTTCAAAATGGCGGCCGCCATTTTGAACAGGGCAACTGGTGAAATAATGTTTTTAATCCAGCAGATTTGACCATTTGAACCAGTTAAGCTCAGAAAAACCTTGTGCTATAAAGTCACTGATTTTATAGAACAAGGTTTTTCTGAGCTTAACCGGTTCAAATGGTCAAATCTGTTGGATTTAAAAAAGTATTTCTCCATCTGCCCTCTTCAAAATGGCGGTTAGCGTGTTAGCAGAACCGATAAGCTGAATCGTTAAGACACGCAACCTACAATTCCATGGAATTGGACTTTTAAGAACCGGTTCTCTAACAGAACCGGTTCTCGGTTACCATCCCTAGTGAAGAGGCAGACAGGAGCAGAGCCAGTAAACCTGCTCTGTTTTTATCTGAGTTCTGGCTGTAACAGCAGCTACTTTTTCCAAGAGTTACGCTGTTTTTGTAAATAGTTTTCTTGTGTGTTTTTAATCTGGAATGAATAAAAAAAAAAAAAAAAGTTGTACCATGCGGGAATTGAACCCATAAGGTTTGGGACGGAAGGCAAACGCTTTTTCCATTGACCTATCCAGGCATTACAGATACTCTGTATAAAACCACGCGGTATAAAAACACGTTATGATTTGTACGGGTGCCCTGACCATTGCGACATCCAGGGAAGATGCACGAACGAGGCATAATTGATTAGCTAGCTAACAATGAACAAAATATCTATGCTATTGCTATCTGATGCTATCTGCGATTCGCGAGTGAACGGCTCCACCGAGGCGAATTTATACGGCTGGAGCTGCAGGGGGTGGGGCTATACTTAAGAAGACCGCGTGACGAAACTCGGTCACATTTAAAACACGCCTAAAAAATCCTGAAACAGAAATATCTTTATACACAGTTTGCTCTATAACTCCAAAATTAATTGAGCTACAATTTTGAGACTTTTTACTCATTTACAAGATTACAATTATGACATTTATAATGTTTATTGAAGAAAATATTGAAATTCACTTTACACAGTCTTTAAGCTAGCACTAATAGTAAGTCAAATGAGTAATAAAAAAGAGCTAATTTTAAAACAACAACAGATTAGAGATACTGGCTCTTACAGAGGGCGGAGTAAATGTAAACAGATTTTTGAAGGGCGTGGCCTTCAGAGCTCATTATCATAAACAGCCTGTTCAGAACAGAAATGAGAAAAGGCAGAACTAAAAAGGGGATATTTCATTATCTAAGAATTATTTTGTGCATTAAATTGAATGAACATGGTCTGGATAGCCTACAGACATACCATAAAAATGTATAAAACCAATATGTGGTCTCCTTTAACTGTAGCAGGAAAACACACCTCAGAACAGACTTTGACCTGAAGGTAAGCTAAAAGATTGGACTATCAAGAGGAATCATCCACAAAATCTGAAAGGATACCTCACATACGTAATGTGTCTTAGATGTACATCTTTTTTAAAAAAACAACAACAAAGAATAGAATGGGCCTGCCTGCAGCGTGAATGCGTGTTGAAAAATGGCTGCTCCTCATTCACACAAGTGACGGTTTGCTAAAAGCTTAGTGTAATGCAGAAGTGAGAAGACACCAGTTGTGAAATGCACATGTCACTGCTGGCCGTAAAAGAGAGCAGAACTGTGCGACGTTGGGCGATTGTGAAAGTTTATGCAAATAATTTGTAATGAGAGGGAGTGGCAGCCAATTGGGTTTGTTTGGATTCTGATGGGAAAAAAAGCGACACAAAGCTTGTTTCCTACTCCACTGAAGACAGAAATGTGTCTACAAATCCTTCAAGAGATTCTCAGTTCTTCAAAATAAAGCAATAAATTCATCAGTATTCATTTAAACCTTAAAAAAGTGCAAAAAGAACAACCTCTTAAAGGCCATAGAATGTGCAGATAAAAATACTATATCAAGATAAATAAATAAAAATACATCAGTCAATCTTTGTCAATTTGGTCCGGATGTTTTCCCACAGCTGCTGTTCACACACGCACTTCTCAACTGGAGGTTTTCTTTGGGTGATGAGCTCTAACAATGGGGAAACGTGAAGGAGGGGATGCGGAGGAGTGTCTGTACACAACCGACAGGACGCACTGCAGAAAAAAAAACACTGGGAACGGCCTCGTTTACCTTACAGCTCGATGAGAACGGTGCTGGAAGCCACGTCACGACTGGTTTCGCTTTAATACCAAGCAGCCAACATGCTAAGACAGGCAGAGTGGGAGCGAGAAGACGAAAGTTTGAAACGCTACTTAATTTCGGAACATTTCTCTAACTTTTTAAGGGATTGAACATGTGGGAACGACTTTTGTTATATTATCCTTTTGGCTTTTGGACAGTCTTCAACGTTAATCTGCTGTAGTTCCTGTCACGTTGAGCATTTAGTAGCAAAATACTTGTACTGTAGCTGCTTTGCAGAGACGACCTTGTGATGTTTATTTTGTTCCCAACCATATTCTGAAACATAAACTTTTCGGCTGCGTTTGCACCTCTCATCTACATGCACACTGAATTTTAGGTGAAAAAAAAAAGAGGATCTATGAAGTGGACATTTTTTAAAAATGGATATAGATTTGACAAACTGAGATTTAGAGAAATGATAATGTAACAGACATAGCACATGCTCAGTGTTTTCACTGTTTTGTTTTTTGCATTAGAAACCACTGAAACTAGATCGTTTTTACCCGATTTTCTACACCCGTCTCATTTTGTTCTGATTCTGTATCCATTAAACTTCATTTCTGCTATAAAGTGTTCCTGACGGAGAGGAAGCAATAAACGGTGTCAAACAGAGATTAACCTTCTTGTATTTAAATCGTTAAATGTGGTTAGCTTTGTAAAGGCATTGAAGTCAGCATTAAAGCAGCTTTTACAGACATATACTCATGAGTCAGGGTTGTTTTGATGGTCTCCCATTGAGTTAAAACTGCTTTCTTTATGCCAGAAAAATATCCACTATATAGAATATCAAATCTATAAAAAATGTAGCTGCAGTGGTTTAGAAATGGCTCCAGAAAGACGTCTGTATTGATATGGTAATTAGCCACGCACTGCAATGAGCTCTGCAGTAAAACACAAATCAAGAGTTTAGGTTTCCTCAGGGAGCCATAATTAATCCCTTATCAAAACCATAAACTAAAAATAGGAACACGATCAGAACATCCGGACTACCGAGTCTGACGTAGTTAAAAAGATCAACAAGTGCAAATAGTAGGCAGACGGGAAAAACAAAGACTCCTTAATTTTTTTGTGAGATTATATCATGGGTTTACGTAATCGAACACGTGTGGAGCTACACTGGGAATGATTCAAAGTCACTAACTCATACAAACAAATAATTTAATGGGACTTTATTTTACTAGGAACTTGTAGATAAACAAAGTGTAGCTAAAACAGGGTTGAGTGACGGTTCAGTGGAGCAAAACAAACAAAAACACTGGTTTGACCGATGACTTTTATTACGAGTATGGAGATCGTTTCGTCTCCGTTTTGGATCAATTCACAAACTGCAACGCAAAGTACTGAAAAAAGTCTATTTTTCTGGTCATAAGCCTAAAAGCAATGCTATCCCCTAATTTTTGTTTATCATCGCGTGTGTTTTGTATACATGTTGGGTGGTCTGATAATGTGTCTGTTTGCAGGAGCTATTTCTGAAGAGCAGCGTGGAATCCAGGAAGTCGAGTTTTGTTTGATCTGTCAACACACCCACACACCTGGCCGTGATAAAGCTCCGTGTTATCGGCTCGTTGTAAAGGCAATGACGTCAAAGGCTTGGCAAAGCTAAGTGCAGCCACGACACCGATAACAGCTAAAGCCAATGATCCCAAACCGCAGTGACATACGCAAACACACAAAGACAAACATATTTTCATTTTTAGAACAGGGAAAATCACCCCCAGGGAAGACAGAGAAGAGAAAAAGCTTCTGAACTTTGCACACTTGATGGGAACAGAGGGGCCTCATATGTGAATTAGACCAACAAAGACCTTAAAGTGCGACTAAACCCAAAATTAACTTTTTTTAGCTGATAAACTCCCTAGAATGTGTTTAAAATGTTATCTAGCACTATGGCTGTGTTTATTCTCACATAATTGTGCATATCTGTGTAAATTGGCAATATTTGGCAATATTTGGTCTAAAAATGTGTTTACGGTAGTTCTATGGGTTGAACTGGTGGATTACACCTTAATTTTCTTATTTGTGCAAACGCTCATGTGTGACATGTCTGCTCATGTGTGATGTCACACAGGTGGTTCAAGCAGAGCCAATCCCCTGCAGAGATGAGAAGTGCATACCTTATATGGAAGTGCTGCATTTCACTCCTGACAAGCGGTTTTATTTTTATTTTCATTTTCATTTTTTTAGGCCTTTGGTTTTGGATGGAATGGGTGGAATAGATAAATACATCTACATGTTTATTCTTTGTTGTTGCTTGGTGTATGTTGTTGGCTAGAGGTTTAATTTGTTTTAGGTTGTTGCAGGTGGAGGCGTGAACAAAAGCACAACTCTACCTCCACCCTTCCTTGTCTCTCGACACGCCCATTTTCAGGGAGATTTTGGAAGGAGGAGTTACCGTCTCAACCTGGGTTTAGTTTCACTTTAAGAAACCCCTACTGTTAAGGTGTGAGGTGTGATTTGTCAATCTACATAGGTATGTACAGTATGTAACTTATCTCAGCCTTTAAAACCTGAACCCCACTCTCTGCTCTTTGAATTGAGAAAGCTCCTCGGATGAAGAGCGAAACGTCTTCTGTTACAAATGAAGTCCAGTTGTTTCTGTATTGAACGTTTTTTGATTTCTGAACATTGTACTAAAAGAAAGAATAAATCAATGCATGGACACTGGTTGGTGTGCAGGTAACATGGCCAAAGACCTTTGTTAATTAAAGGCAGCACACTGACAAGTAAAATTAACAGTTTTGGGAAAATTTAACGATTTATTTAGGATCACCGTTGGCACTAGTTCTGAACAAAATAATTTTAAATAAAATGTTTATGTCTCTTGCATCAAAAACAAAAATAAAGTGCTGAGCTAGGTGACCGTAATCATTTGAAATATGCAAAAGAAAAAAAAAACTTTAAACTGGTCAACTTTAGCGCCAAAATACAAACGTTGATGTAAAAAACATGCAAGCAAGTTGTTTGAGACAGCATGAAAAGCAGCTTCATTTTAGTCAAAAGGGCAGGCGGAGGGGGTCAGCACTGTTGTCTCACCTGGGTTTGAAACTTGACCGAGGCATTTCTGTATGGAGTTTACATGTGTCGCATGTGTGGGTTTTATTACGTAAGTAGTTTAGTTTTGTTTATTTGTCAT
>JBBPBX010091341.1:0-13951 GCA_038048925.1 Garcialebias charrua
ATGTTGTTGTTTACTCAATGAGCTGCTGTGATGTCACATGTCTTTGTTTACTCAATGAGGTGCTGTGATGTCACATGTTGTTGTTTACTCAATGAGGTGATGTGATGTCACATGTTGTTGTTTACTCAACGAGGTGCTGTGATGTCACATGTCGTTGTTTACTCAATGAGCTGCTGTGATGTCACATGTTGTTGTTTGCTAGATGAGCTGCTGTGATGTCACATGTCGTTGTTTACTCAATGAGGTGCTGTGATGTCACATGTTGTTGTTTACTCAATGAGGTGATATGATGTCACATGTTGTTGTTTACTCAACGAGGTGCTGTGATGTCACATGGTGTTGTTTGTTCAATGAGGTGCTGTGATGTCACATGTTGTTGTTGACTCAATGAGGTGCTGTGATGTCACATGGTTTTGTTTACTCAATGAGGTGCTATGATGTCACATGTTGTTTTTTCACACTGAGCTGCTGTGATGTCACATGTCGTTGTTTACTCAATGAGCTGCTGTGATGTTGCATGTTGTTGTTTACTCAATGAGCTGCTGTGATGTCACATGTGGTTGTTTACTCAATGAGCTGCTGTGATGTCATATGTCGTTGTTTACTAAATTAGCTGCTGTGATGCCGCATGTTGTTGCTTACTCAATGAGCTGCTGTGATGTCGCATGTTGTTGTTTACTCAATGAGCTGCTGTGATGTCACATGTTGTTGTTTACTAAATGAGGTGCTGTAATGTCACATGTTGTTGTTTACCCAATGAGCTGCTGTGATGTCACATGTTGTTGTTTACTCAATGAGGTGCTGTGATGTCACATGTTGTTGTTTACTCAATGAGGTGATGTGATGTCACATGTTGTTGTTTACTCAACGAGGTGCTGTAATGTCACATGTCGTTGTTTACTCAATGAGCTGCTGTGATGTCACATGTTGTTGTTTACTAGATGAGCTGCTGTGATGTCACATGTTGTTGTTTACTCAATGAGGTGCTGTGATGTCACATGTTGTTGTTTACTCAATGAGGTGCTATGATGTCACATGTTGTTGTTTACTCAACGAGGTGCTGTGATGTCACATGGTGTTGTTTGTTCAATGAGGTGCTGTGATGTCACATGTTGTTGTTGACTCAATGAGGTGCTGTGATGTCACATGGTGTTGTTTACTCAATGAGGTGCTATGATGTCACATGTTGTTGTTTACTTACTGAGCTGCTGTGATGTCACATGTCGTTGTTTACTCAATGAGCTGCTGTGATGTTGCATGTTGTTGTTTACTCAATGAGCTGCTGTGATGTCACATGTGGTTGTTTACTCAATGAGCTGCTGTGATGTCACATGTCGTTGTTTACTAAATTAGCTGATGTGATGCCGCATGTTGTTGTTTACTCAATGAGCTGCTGTGATGTCGCATGTTGTTGTTTACTCAATGAGCTGCTGTGATGTCACATGTTGTTGTTTACTAAATGAGGTGCTATGATATCACATGTTGTTGTTTACCCAATGAGCTGCTGTGATGTCACATGTTGTTTAGTCAATGAGCTGCTGTGATGTCACATGTCGTTGTTTACTCAATGAGCTGCTGTGATGTCACATGTTTTTGTTTACCAATGAGCTGCTGTGATGTCACATGCTGTTGTTTACTCAATGAGCTGCTGTGATGTCACATGTTGTTGTTTACTCAATGAGCTGCTGTGATGTCACATGTCGTTGTTTACTCAATGAGCTGCTGTTTTGTCACATGTTGTTGTTTAGTCAATGAGCTGCTGTGATGTCACATGTTGTTGTTTAGTCAATGAGCTGCTGTGATGTCACATGTTGTTGTTTACTAAATGAGCTGATGTGATGTCACATGTTGTTGTTTACTCAAAGAGCTATTGTGATGTCACATGTTGTTGTTCACTCAATGAGCTTCTGTGATGTCACATGTTGTTGTTTACCCAATGAGCTGCTGTGATGTCACATGTTTTTGTTTACTCAATGAGCTGCTGTTATGTCACATGTCGTTGTTTACTCAATGAGCTGCTGTGATGTCACATGTTGTTGTTTACTCAAAGAGCTATTGTGATGTCACATGTTGTTGTTCACTCAATGAGCTTCTGTGATGTCACATGTTGTTGTTTACCCAATGAGCTGCTGTGATGTCACATGTTGTTGTTTACTCAAAGAGCTATTGTGATGTCACATGTTGTTGTTCACTCTATGAGCTTCTGTGATGTCACATGTCGTTGTTTACTCAATGAGCTGCTGTGATGTCACATGTTGTTCACTCAATGAGCTTCTGTGATGTCACATGTCGTTGTTTACTCAATGAGCTGCTGTGATGTCACATGTCGTTGTTTACTCAATGAGCTGCTGTGATGTCACATGTCGTTGTTTACTCAATTACCTGCTGTGATGTCACATGTTGTTGTTTACTCAATGAGCTGCTGTGATGTCACATGTTGTTGTTTACTCAATGAGCTGCTGTGATGTAACATGTTGTTGTTTACTCAATGAGCTGCTGTGATGTCACATGTCTTTGTTTACTCAATGAGGTGCTGTGATGTCACATGTTGTTGTTTACTCAATGAGGTGATGTGATGTCACATGTTGTTGTTTACTCAACGAGGTGCTGTGATGTCACATGTCGTTGTTTACTCAATGAGCTGCTGTGATGTCACATGTTGTTGTTTGCTAGATGAGCTGCTGTGATGTCACATGTCGTTGTTTACTCAATGAGGTGCTGTGATGTCACATGTTGTTGTTTACTCAATGAGGTGATATGATGTCACATGTTGTTGTTTACTCAACGAGGTGCTGTGATGTCACATGGTGTTGTTTGTTCAATGAGGTGCTGTGATGTCACATGTTGTTGTTGACTCAACGAGGTGCTGTGATGTCACATGGTGTTGTTTGTTCAATGAGGTGCTGTGATGTCACATGTTGTTGTTGACTCAATGAGGTGCTATGAATGTCACATGTTGTTTTTTCACACTGAGCTGCTGTGATGTCACATGTCGTTGTTTACTCAATGAGCTGCTGTGATGTGTCATGTTGTTGTTTACCCAATGAGCTGCTGTGATGTCACATGTTGTTGTTTACTCAAAGAGCTATTGTGATGTCACATGTTGTTGTTCACTCTATGAGCTTCTGTGATGTCACATGTCGTTGTTTACTCAATGAGCTGCTGTGATGTCACATGTTGTTCACTCAATGAGCTTCTGTGATGTCACATGTCGTTGTTTACTCAATGAGCTGCTGTGATGTCACATGTCGTTGTTTACTCAATGAGCTGCTGTGATGTCACATGTCGTTGTTTACTCAATTACCTGCTGTGATGTCACATGTTGTTGTTTACTCAATGAGCTGCTGTGATGTCACATGTTGTTGTTTACTCAATGAGCTGCTGTGATGTAACATGTTGTTGTTTACTCAATGAGCTGCTGTGATGTCACATGTCTTTGTTTACTCAATGAGGTGCTGTGATGTCACATGTTGTTGTTTACTCAATGAGGTGATGTGATGTCACATGTTGTTGTTTACTCAACGAGGTGCTGTGATGTCACATGTCGTTGTTTACTCAATGAGCTGCTGTGATGTCACATGTTGTTGTTTGCTAGATGAGCTGCTGTGATGTCACATGTCGTTGTTTACTCAATGAGGTGCTGTGATGTCACATGTTGTTGTTTACTCAATGAGGTGATATGATGTCACATGTTGTTGTTTACTCAACGAGGTGCTGTGATGTCACATGGTGTTGTTTGTTCAATGAGGTGCTGTGATGTCACATGTTGTTGTTGACTCAACGAGGTGCTGTGATGTCACATGGTGTTGTTTGTTCAATGAGGTGCTGTGATGTCACATGTTGTTGTTGACTCAATGAGGTGCTATGAATGTCACATGTTGTTTTTTCACACTGAGCTGCTGTGATGTCACATGTCGTTGTTTACTCAATGAGCTGCTGTGATGTGTCATGTTGTTGTTTACTCAATGAGCTGCTGTGATGTCACATGTGGTTGTTTACTCAATGAGCTGCTGTGATGTCATATGTCGTTGTTTACTAAATTAGCTGCTGTGATGCCGCATGTTGTTGTTTACTCGATGAGCTGCTGTGATGTCGCATGTTGTTGTTTACTCAATGAGCTGCTGTGATGTCACATGTTGTTGTTTACTAAATGAGGTGCTGTAATGTCACATGTTGTTGTTTACCCAATGAGCTGCTGTGATGTCACATGTTGTTGTTTACTCAATGAGCTTCTGTGATGTCACATGTTGTTGTTTACCCAATGAGCTGCTGTGATGTCACATGTTGTTGTTTACTCAAAGAGCTATTGTGATGTCACATGTTGTTGTTCACTCTATGAGCTTCTGTGATGTCACATGTCGTTGTTTACTCAATGAGCTGCTGTGATGTCACATGTTGTTCACTCAATGAGCTTCTGTGATGTCACATGTCGTTGTTTACTCAATGAGCTGCTGTGATGTCACATGTCGTTGTTTACTCAATGAGCTGCTGTGATGTCACATGTCGTTGTTTACTCAATTAGCTGCTGTGATGTCACATGTTGTTGTTTACTCAATGAGCTGCTGTGATGTCACATGTTGTTGTTTACTCAATGAGCTGCTGTGATGTAACATGTTGTTGTTTACTCAATGAGCTGCTGTGATGTCACATGTCTTTGTTTACTCAATGAGGTGCTGTGATGTCACATGTTGTTGTTTACTCAATGAGGTGATGTGATGTCACATGTTGTTGTTTACTCAACGAGGTGCTGTGATGTCACATGTCGTTGTTTACTCAATGAGCTGCTGTGATGTCACATGTTGTTGTTTGCTAGATGAGCTGCTGTGATGTCACATGTCGTTGTTTACTCAATGAGGTGCTGTGATGTCACATGTTGTTGTTTACTCAATGAGGTGATATGATGTCACATGTTGTTGTTTACTCAACGAGGTGCTGTGATGTCACATGGTGTTGTTTACTCAATGAGCTGCTGTGATGTCACATGTTGTTGTTGACTCAATGAGCTGCTGTGATGTCACATGGTTTTGTTTACTCAATGAGGTGCTATGATGTCACATGTTGTTTTTACACAATGAGCTGCTGTGATGTCACATGTCGTTGTTTACTCAATGAGCTGCTGTGATGTTGCATGTTGTTGTTTACTCAATGAGCTGCTGTGATGTCACATGTGGTTGTTTACTCAATGAGCTGCTGTGATGTCATATGTCGTTGTTTACTAAATGAGCTGCTGTGATGCCACATGTTGTTGTTTACTCAATGAGCTGCTGTGATGTCGCATGTTGTTGTTTACTCAATGAGCTGCTGTGATGTCACATGTTGTTGTTTACTAAATGAGCTGCTGTAATGTCACATGTCGTTGTTTACCCAATGAGCTGCTGTGATGTCACATGTTGTCGTTTACTCAATGAGCTGCTGTGATGTCACATGTTGTTGTTTACTCAATGAGCTGCTGTGATGTCACATGTTGTTGTTTACTCAATGAGCTGCTGTGATGTCACATGTTGTTGTTTACTCAATGAGCTGCTGTGATGTCACATGTTGTTGTTTACTCAATGAGCTGCTGTGATGTCACATGTTGTTGTTTACTCAATGAGCTGCTGTGATGTCACATGTTGTTGTTTACTCAATGAGCTGCTGTGATGTCACATGTTGTTGTTTACTCAATGAGCTGCTGTGATGTCACATGTCGTTGTTTACTCAATGAGCTGCTGTGATGTCACATGTTGTTGTTTACTCAATGAGCTGCTGTGATGTCACATGTTGTTGTTTACTCAATGAGCTGCTGTGATGTCACATGTTGTTGTTTACTCAATGAGCTGCTGTGATGTCACATGTCGTTGTTTACTCAATGAGCTGCTGTGATGTCACATGTTGTTGTTTACTCAATGAGCTGCTGTGATGTCACATGTCGTTGTTTACTCAATGAGCTGCTGTGATGTCACATGTCGTTGTTTACTCAATGAGCTGCTGTGATGTCACATGTTGTTGTTTACTCAATGAGCTGCTGTGATGTCACATGTTGTTGTTTACTCAATGAGCTGCTGTGATGTCACATGTTGTTGTTTACTCAATGAGCTGCTGTGATGTCACATGTTGTTGTTTACTCAATGAGCTGCTGTGATGTCACATGTTGTTGTTTACTCAATGAGCTGACTGTGATGTCACATGTTGTTGTTTACTCAATGAGCTGCTGTGATGTCACATGTTGTTGTTTACTCAATGAGCTGCTGTGATGTCACATGTTGTTGTTTACTCAATGAGCTGCTGTGATGTCACATGTTGTTGTTTACTCAATGAGCTGCTGTGATGTCACATGTCGTTGTTTACTCAATGAGCTGCTGTGATGTCACATGTTGTTGTTTACTCAATGAGCTGCTGTGATGTCACATGTTGTTGTTTACTCAATGAGCTGCTGTGATGTCACATGTTGTTGTTTACTCAATGAGCTGCTGTGATGTCACATGTTGTTGTTTACTCAATGAGCTGCTGTGATGTCACATGTTGTTGTTTACTCAATGAGCTGCTGTGATGTCACATGTTGTTGTTTACTCAATGAGCTGCTGTGATGTCACATGTTGTTGTTTACTCAATGAGCTGCTGTGATGTCACATGTTGTTGTTTACTCAATGAGCTGCTGTGATGTCACATGTCGTTGTTTACTCAATGAGCTGCTGTGATGTCACATGTTGTTGTTTACTCAATGAGCTACTGTGATGTCACATGTTGTTGTTTACTCAATGAGCTGCTGTGATGTCACATGTTGTTGTTTACTCAATGAGCTGCTGTGATGTCACATGTTGTTGTTTACTCAAAGAGCTACTGTGATGTCACATGTTGTTGTTCACTCAATGAGCTTCTGTGATGTCACATGTCGTTGTTTACTCAATGAGCTGCTGTGATGTCACATGTTGTTCACTCAATGAGCTTCTGTGATGTCACATGTCGTTGTTTACTCAATGAGCTGCTGTGATGTCACATGTCGTTGTTTACTCAATGAGCTGCTGTGATGTCACATGTTGTTGTTTACTCAATGAGCTGCTGTGATGTCACATGTTGTTGTTTACTCAATGAGCTGCTGTGATGTCACATGTCGTTGTTTACTCAATGAGCTGCTGTGATGTCACATGTTGTTGTTTACTCAATGAGCTGCTGTGATGTCACATGTTGTTGTTTACTCAATGAGCTGCTGTGATGTCACATGTTGTTGTTTACTCAATGAGCTGCTGTGATGTCACATGTTGTTGTTTACTCAATGAGCTGCTGTGATGTCACATGTTGTTGTTTACTCAATGAGCTGCTGTGATGTCACATGTTGTTGTTTACTCAATGAGCTGCTGTGATGTCACATGTTGTTGTTTACTCAATGAGCTGCTGTGATGTCACATGTTGTTGTTTACTCAATGAGCTGCTGTGATGTCACATGTTGTTGTTTACTCAATGAGCTGCTGTGATGTCACATGTTGTTGTTTACTCAATGAGCTGCTGTGATGTCACATGTTGTTGTTTACTCAATGAGCTGCTGTGATGTCACATGTTGTTGTTTACTCAATGAGCTGCTGTGATGTCACATGTCGTTGTTTACTCAATGAGCTGCTGTGATGTCACATGTTGTTGTTTACTCAATGAGCTGCTGTGATGTCACATGTTGTTGTTTACTCAATGAGCTGCTGTGATGTCACATGTTGTTGTTTACTCAATGAGCTGCTGTGATGTCACATGTTGTTGTTTACTCAATGAGCTGCTGTGATGTCACATGTTGTTGTTTACTCAATGAGCTGCTGTGATGTCACATGTTGTTGTTTACTCAATGAGCTGCTGTGATGTCACATGTTGTTGTTTACTCAATGAGCTGCTGTGATGTCACATGTCGTTGTTTACTCAATGAGGTGCTGTGATGTCACATGTTGTTGTTTACTCAATGAGGTGATGTGATGTCACATGTTGTTGTTTACTCAACGAGGTGCTGTGATGTCACATGTCGTTGTTTACTCAATGAGCTGCTGTGATGTCACATGTTGTTGTTTACTAGATGAGCTGCTGTGATGTCACATGTCGTTGTTTACTCAATGAGGTGCTGTGATGTCACATGTTGTTGTTTACTCAATGAGGTGCTATGATGTCACATGTTGTTGTTTACTCAACGAGGTGCTGTGATGTCACATGTTGTTGTTTACTCAATGAGCTGCTGTGATGTCACATGTTGTTGTTTACTCAATGAGGTGCTGTGATGTCACATGTTGTTGTTTACTCAATGAGCTGCTGTGATGTCACATGTCGTTGTTTACTCAATGAGCTGCTGTGATGTCACATGTTGTTGTTTACTCAATGAGCTGCTGTGATGTCACATGTTGTTGTTTACTCAATGAGCTGCTGTGATGTCACATGTTGTTGTTTACTCAATGAGCTGCTGTGATGTCACATGTTGTTGTTTACTCAATGAGCTGCTGTGATGTCACATGTCGTTGTTTACTCAATGAGCTGCTGTGATGTCACATGTTGTTGTTTACTCAATGAGCTGCTGTGATGTCACATGTTGTTGTTTACTCAATGAGCTGCTGTGATGTCACATGTTGTTGTTTACTCAATGAGCTGCTGTGATGTCCGCATGTTGTTGTTTACTCAATGAGCTGCTGTGATGTCGCATGTTGTTGTTTACTCAATGAGCTGCTGTGATGTCACATGTTGTTGTTTACTAAATGAGGTGCTGTAATGTCACATGTTGTTGTTTACCCAATGAGCTGCTGTGATGTCACATGTTGTTGTTTACTCAATGAGCTGCTGTGATGTCCCATGTTGTTGTTTACTCAATGAGCTGCTATGATATCACATGTTGTTGTTTACCCAATGAGCTGCTGTGATGTCACATGTTGTTTAGTCAATGAGCTGCTGTGATGTCACATGTCGTTGTTTACTCAATGAGCTGCTGTGATGTCACATGTTTTTGTTTACTCAATGAGCTGCTGTGATGTCACATGTCGTTGTTTACTCAATGAGCTGCTGTGATGTCACATGTTGTTGTTTACTCAATGAGCTGCTGTGATGTCACATGTCGTTGTTTACTCAATGAGCTGCTGTGATGTCACATGTTGTTGTTTACTCAATGAGCTGATGTGATGTCACATGTTGTTGTTTACTCAATGAGCTGCTGTGATGTAACATGTTGTTGTTCACTCAATGAGTTGCTGTGATGTCACATGTTGTTGTTTACTCAATGAGCTGCTGTGATGTCACATGTTGTTGTTTACTCAATGAGCTGCTGTGATGTCACATGTCGTTGTTTACTCAATGAGCTGCTGTGATGTCACATGTCGTTGTTTACTCAATGAGCTGCTGTGATGTCACATGTCGTTTACTCAATGAGCTGCTGTGATGTCACATGTTGTTGTTTACTCAATGAGCTGCTGTGATGTCACATGTTGTTGTTTACTCAATGAGCTGCTGTGATGTCACATGTCGTTGTTTACTCAATGAGCTGCTGTGATGTCACATGTTGTTGTTTACTCAATGAGCTGCTGTGATGTCACATGTTGTTGTTTACTCAATGAGCTGCTGTGATGTCACATGTTGTTGTTTACTCAATGAGCTGCTGTGATGTCACATGTTGTTGTTTACTCAATGAGCTGCTGTGATGTCACATGTTGTTGTTTACCCAATGAGCTGCTGTGATGTCACATGTTGTTGTTTACTCAATGAGCTGCTGTGATGTCACATGTTGTTGTTTACTCAATGAGCTGCTGTGATGTCACATGTTGTTGTTTACTCAATGAGCTGCTGTGATGTCACATTGTTGTTTACTCAATGAGCTGCTGTGATGTCACATGTCGTTGTTTACTCAATGAGCTGCTGTGATGTCACATGTTGTTGTTTACTCAATGAGCTGCTGTGATGTCACATGTTGTTGTTTACTCAATGAGCTGCTGTGATGTCACATGTTGTTGTTTACTCAATGAGCTGCTGTGATGTCACATGTTGTTGTTTACTCAATGAGCTGCTGTGATGTCACATGTTGTTGTTTACTCAATGAGCTGCTGTGATGTCACATGTTGTTGTTTACTCAATGAGCTGCTGTGATGTAACATGTTGTTGTTCACTCAATGAGTTGCTGTGATGTCACATGTTGTTGTTTACTCAATGAGCTGCTGTGATGTCACATGTTGTTGTTTACTCAATGAGCTGCTGTGATGTCACATGTCGTTGTTTACTCAATGAGCTGCTGTGATGTCACATGTCGTTGTTTACTCAATGAGCTGCTGTGATGTCACATGTCGTTTACTCAATGAGCTGCTGTGATGTCACATGTTGTTGTTTACTCAATGAGCTGCTGTGATGTCACATGTTGTTGTTTACTCAATGAGCTGCTGTGATGTCACATGTCGTTGTTTACTCAATGAGCTGCTGTGATGTCACATGTTGTTGTTTACTCAATGAGCTGCTGTGATGTCACATGTTGTTGTTTACTCAATGAGCTGCTGTGATGTCACATGTTGTTGTTTACTCAATGAGCTGCTGTGATGTCACATGTTGTTGTTTACTCAATGAGCTGCTGTGATGTCACATGTCGTTGTTTACTCAATGAGCTGCTGTGATGTCACATGTTGTTGTTTACTCAATGAGCTGCTGTGATGTCACATGTTGTTGTTTACTCAATGAGCTGCTGTGATGTCACATGTTGTTGTTTACTCAATGAGCTGCTGTGATGTCACATGTTGTTGTTTACTCAATGAGCTGCTGTGATGTCACATGTTGTTGTTTACTCAATGAGCTGCTGTGATGTCACATGTTGTTGTTTACTCAATGAGCTGCTGTGATGTCACATGTTGTTGTTTACTCAATGAGCTGCTGTGATGTCACATGTCGTTGTTTACTCAATGAGCTGCTGTGATGTCACATGTTGTTGTTTACTCAATGAGCTGCTGTGATGTCACATGTTGTTTACTCAATGAGCTGCTGTGATGTCACATGTTGTTGTTTACTCAATGAGCTGCTGTGATGTCACATGTTGTTGTTTACTCAATGAGCTGCTGTGATGTCACATGTTGTTTACTCAATGAGCTGCTGTGATGTCACATGTTGTTGTTTACTCAATGAGCTGCTGTGATGTCACATGTTGTTGTTTACTCAATGAGCTGCTGTGATGTCACATGTTGTTTACTCAATGAGCTGCTGTGATGTCACATGTTGTTGTTTACTCAATGAGCTGCTGTGATGTCACATGTTGTTTACTCAATGAGCTGCTGTGATGTCACATGTTGTTGTTTACTCAATGAGCTGCTGTGATGTCACATGTCGTGTTTACTCAATGAGCTGCTGTGATGTCACATGTTGTTGTTTACTCAATGAGCTGCTGTGATGTCACATGTTGTTGTTTACTCAATGAGCTGCTGTGATGTAACATGTTGTTGTTTACTCAATGAGTTGCTGTGATGTCACATGTTGTTGTTTACTCAATGAGCTGCTGTGATGTCACATGTTGTTGTTTACTCAATGAGCTGCTGTGATGTCACATGTCGTTGTTTACTCAATGAGCTGCTGTGATGTCACATGTTGTTGTTTACTCAATGAGCTGCTGTGATGTCACATGTCGTTGTTTACTCAATGAGCTGCTGTGATGTCACATGTTGTTGTTTACTCAATGAGCTGCTGTGATGTCACATGTTGTTGTTTACTCAATGAGCTGCTGTGATGTCACATGTCGTTGTTTACTCAATGAGCTGCTGTGATGTCACATGTTGTTGTTTACTCAATGAGCTGCTGTGATGTCACATGTTGTTGTTTACTCAATGAGCTGCTGTGATGTCACATGTTGTTGTTTACTCAATGAGCTGCTGTGATGTCACATGTCGTTGTTTACTCAATGAGCTGCTGTGATGTCACATGTCGTTGTTTACTCAATGAGCTGCTGTGATGTCACATGTTGTTTACTCAATGAGCTGCTGTGATGTCACATGTTGTTGTTTACTCAATGAGCTGCTGTGATGTCACATGTTGTTGTTTACTCAATGAGCTGCTGTGATGTAACATGTTGTTGTTTACTCAATGAGCTGCTGTGATGTCACATGTCGTTGTTTACTCAATGAGCTGCTGTGATGTCACATGTTGTTTACTCAATGAGCTGCTGTGATGTCACATGTTGTTTATTCAATGAGCTGCTGTGATGTCACATGTTGTTGTTTACTCAATGAGCTGCTGTGATGTCACATGTTGTTGTTTACTCAATGAGCTGCTGTGATGTCACATGTTGTTGTTTACTCAATGAGCTGCTGTGATGTCACATGTTGTTGTTTACTCAATGAGCTGCTGTGATGTCACATGTTGTTGTTTACTCAATGAGCTGCTGTGATGTCACATGTTGTTGTTTACTCAATGAGCTGCTGTGATGTCACATGTTGTTGTTTACTCAATGAGCTGCTGTGATGTCACATGTTGTTGTTTACTCAATGAGCTGCTGTGATGTCACATGTCGTTGTTTACTCAATGAGCTGCTGTGATGTCACATGTCGTTGTTTACTCAATGAGCTGCTGTGATGTCACATGTTGTTGTTTACTCAATGAGCTGCTGTGATGTCACATGCTGTTGTTTACTAATGAGCTACTGTGATGTAACATGTTGTTGTTTACTCAATGAGCTGCTGTGATGTCACATGTCGTTGTTTACTCAATGAGCTGCTGTGATGTCACATGTTGTTGTTTACTCAATGAGCTGCTGTGATGTCACATGTTGTTGTTTACTAAATGAGATGCTGTGATGTCACATGTCGTTGTTTACTAAATGAGCTGCTGTGATGTCACATGTCGTTGTTTACTCAATGAGCTGCTGTGATGTCACATGTCGTTGTTTACTCAATGAGCTGATGTGATGTCACATGTTGTTGTTTACTAAACGAGCTGCTGTGATGTCACATGTCGTTGTTTACTCAATGAGCTGCTGTGATGTCACATGTTGTTGTTTACTAAATGAGCTGCTATGATGTCACATGTCGTTGTTTACTCAACGAGGTGCTGTGATGTCACATGGTGTTGTTTACTCAATGAGGTGCTATGATGTCACATGTTGTTGTTGACTCAACGAGGTGCTGTGATGTCACATGGTGTTGTTTACTCAATGAGGTGCTATGATGTCACATGTTGTTTACTCAATGAGCTGCTGTGATGTCACATGGCGTTGTTTACTCAATGAGCTGCTATGATGTCACATGTTGTTTACTCAATGAGCTGCTGTGATGTCACATGTCGTTGTTTACTCAATGAGCTGCTATGATGCCACATGTCGTTGTTTACTCAATTAGCTGCTGTGATGCCGCATGTTGTTGTTTACTCAATGAGCTGCTGTGATGTCGCATGTTGTTGTTTACTCAATGAGCTGCTGTGATGTCACATGTTGTTGTTTACTAAATGAGGTGCTGTAATGTCACATGTTGTTGTTTACCCAATGAGCTGCTGTGATGTCACATGTTGTTGTTTACTCAATGAGCTGCTGTGATGTCCCATGTTGTTGTTTACTCAATGAGCTGCTATGATATCACATGTTGTTGTTTACCCAATGAGCTGCTGTGATGTCACATGTTGTTTAGTCAATGAGCTGCTGTGATGTCACATGTCGTTGTTTACTCAATGAGCTGCTGTGATGTCACATGTTTTGTTTACTCAATGAGCTGCTGTGATGTCACATCGTTGTTTACTCAATGAGCTGCTGTGATGTCACATGTTGTTGTTTACTCAATGAGCTGCTGTGATGTCACATGTCGTTGTTTACTCAATGAGCTGCTGTGATGTCACATGTTGTTGTTTACTCAATGAGCTGCTGTGATGTCACATGTCGTTGTTTACTCAATGAGCTGCTGTGATGTCACATGTTGTTGTTTACTCAATGAGCTGCTGTGATGTCACATGTCGTTGTTTACTCAATGAGCTGCTGTGATGTCACATGTTGTTGTTTACTCAATGAGCTGCT
>JBBPBX010091342.1:0-13951 GCA_038048925.1 Garcialebias charrua
ATATATACATATATACCGTATTTTCCGGTGTATAGGTCGCACCTTTTATGGGTTTTTTCAAGGCCTGCGACCTATACACCAGTGCGACCTATATATGGCTTTTTATCACTTTTGGCTAAACAAATTTTTAAAGGGGACCACATATATGTTTTTAAAATTTTATGGTATTTCTTTGGGGTTAAAAAACAGTGTTCATTCAATTTAATACACAAAATAATTCTTAGATAATCAATTATACCCTTTTTAATTCTGCCATTTTTAACTTTCGTTTTGAACGACTGGTTCTGATTGAAGTTCTGAAGTCCACGCCCTTCAACGATCTGTTTACGCCCTCTGTAACAGCCAGTATCTGTATAATGTGTTGTTGTTTTAAAATTAGCTCGTTTTTTATTACTCATTTGACTTACTGTTAGTGTTAGCTTAAGATAACTTACCGAAACCCGTCTGAGCGCGCCGCAATTTGCTGCTCCTTTTAGCATGAGACCACCCGAATCCGATGCTAATGTTAGCTTGTTCCTCTTCCGGTTTTCGCCAGCTCCGCTCGTTCACGCGGAGATTTTGGGAGTTATCGCTGTTCCAGTCAAGACAACACAAAGTTCAACAAGTGTCTCCCTTAAATTAATCCGTAAGGAGAAGGTCCTCGCTGCTGCGAGGCTTCTGCCAGGCTGCAACGAGGCTGTACACTTGAAGCTCCGCTCCATCGTGCCAGAAGATGGTCCCGTTGACGCCGGTCCCTACGACGGGGGTCTGCTCGTTTAATTTTTGCCGGCTGCGCGTTGTGAGCGATCGCAAATACACTAAAAATTGAACTAAAACATAAAAATAACACTTATACTTTATTTATAAAGCCATTTAAAAAAAACGCAGCTGCAACAAAGTGCTGTACACATGAAATTAAGAACATATCAACAAAAGATGAGATGAAATCATGAAAAACAACCGTCATGTGTTTCATGCAGAAGTGGGTTGAGCCTAACTAGGGGTTGCTAGGTGAGGGGCTGGACCTAACCAGGGGTTGCTAGGTGAGGGGCTGGTCAGGTTTGAGGTGATTGGCTGCGGTTTGTGACGTAACAAACCGCAGGAAGTGAGAACCTGACCGTTTGTATCACAGACAAATAAATCTACTTAGAGTAAATAAACCACTGGGTGCATTTTTTTGGCACAAGGACTGTTTTTTTATGAAGTAAATACCCAAAGTTTAGTAAAAAAACATCAAAAAGTGCATTTTGCATGTGTGGTCCCCTTTAAATCCAGCTCATTTCACAATTACGTTCATTTATTAAGGAAAAGTTCAGCTCAGACACATATTTGCTATAATTTTTATCAAACAAATAATTGTTTTTAAGTGTTAATCTTCTTAAAAGCCTTGCTGTGCGCTCCTGTGGCAGACATTTGCAGCAGAGCTAAACGTAGGTGCGACCTATACACCAGTGCGACCTATCTAGGGATTTTTCCAATCTATTGGTGATAATTGGATGGTGCGACCTATACACAGGTGCGACCTATACACCAGAAAATACTGGTATATATATATATATATATATATATATATATATATATATATATATATATACATATATATATATATATATATATATATACATACATATATATATATATATATATATACACATATATATATATATATATACATGTATATATTTTTATATATACAGTATATACACACATTGATGATGGTGGAGTACACTACTTTGGACAAGTGGCATGTGTCCTAAAAAATCTGCGCTCCTCCATTGTCCCAGTTGATCAACAAGTGTGTTCCAAACTCTAAAACATTTGTAATATACTGTAAACTTAACAATATGTAATCAATCAATTCCAATCAAAATATCAAAGCATCTTTATTTGAATACTGTAACTGTTACATGTCAATGAAATTGTAACAGTTAAAAAAAAGGAAAGACTGGTGTTATTTGTAGTTGCGGGTGAAAAAGAAAATTGTGGATTGGATTTCCTGGAAGACTGAATCTCCGCCCTCCGACCTAGGAATACGCCCCCTGACCAATCAGTGACCACACTGTGCTGATGTCATAACTGGACCCTACAAGAACCAGACCTATGTACCCCAGTGAGGCAGGCACCAAAATAGGTCTGGTTTCACGTGAACAGGCCCCTGTGGGTACACTCCATAACTAGTTGTTAACTAGTTACGAAGGAGACTGAACAAGCGCGAACAGGCCCTATGGATAAAGGGCAATAGACACCCCAATGATGTTAGGGCATGGTTTTCTCTTAACATCCTTAGTCTAAATGAGAACAAGACTGAAGTTATGATGTTTGGACCAAGTTGCTGTCCCTCTCCCAGCATAGACATTGGCTCACTGTCTTTTTATCTCAGGGACTTTGTCACCAATCTGGGGGTGAAGTTTGAGTCTGATTTTAAATTTGAAAAACAGATCAGCAGTGTTGTTCAGAAAAGTTTTTATCAACTTCGACAAATAGCAAAAATGAAACCAATCCTAGCAAGACCTCACCTAGAGAAATTAATCCACGCTTTTATCACAGCTCGTCTTGACTTCTGTAATGCACTGTATGTAGGCATCAGCCAGACCTCTCTCACTCGTCTGCAGCTTGTGCAGAATTCTGCTGCTCACCTGTTAACTCAGGTCCATAGGCGTGAGCATATTACTCCCATCCTGGCATCCCTTCACTGGCTCCCTGTGCACTACAGAATTTATTTTAAGCTTTTGCTGTTTGTTTTTAAATGATTGAACAACCTTGCCCTACCATATCTGTCTGAGCTGCTTCAGCCTTACTGCCCTCCTCGATCTCTAAGATCAGCTGATCAGTTGCTGTTGAGAGTCCCCAAAACTAGGCTGAAGCTCAGAGGTGACAGAGTGTTTGCTGTCATTGCTCCCAGGCTGTGGAACAACTTACTGTTGAGTGTCAAACAGGCCTCCTCTCTTCCTGTTTTTAAAACTCTTTTAAAAACACACTTTTATACCTTGGCTTTTAACACGTGATCTTGTCTTTTACCGCATTTTAACACACCTGCAGTAAAACTGGTATGTTTTTTTTGTTTTTTTGAATGCTTTGTATGTTTTTATAGTTTTAATTAACTTGTCTTTTGTGTTATTGTACATCACTTTGGTTACCCCTGTGGATTTTTAAATGTGCTATAGAAATAAAGTTGATTGATTGAATGATACTGGGCAGCACGGTGGCACAACTGGTAGAGCTGCTGCCTCTCAGCGAGAAGGTTGCCGGTTCAAATCCCGGTCCGGGGCCTTTCTGGGTGGAGTTTGCATGTTCTCCCCGTGCATGCGTGGGTTTCCTCCGGGTACTCCGGTTTCCTCCCACAGACCAAAAAACATGCTTGTTAGGCTGATTGGTGACTCTAAATTGACCCTAGGTGTGAGTGTGAGAGTGGATGGTTGTTTGGTGTGAGTGAGACAGGTCCCTCTTGTAAATGAGTCCCCGTGACTCAACGAGGCTAGCCTGTATAAATAAAGGTTGAATGAAAAAAATACTGCCACATCAAATTATTGTAATGTTGAGTTTGTAACATCAGTGTAAGCCTGTGTTCTAGGGGTTATGAGCTCATGTACAAAGTTGGAAATCCAGGTCTTGTTTGTGACTGAGAACTGGTTCTCAAACATTTCATTTGAAAATATAATGGTAAAAAAAAATGGTATTTTCCCAATAACTCTGTAAATCTGGAAAGACTCAGATGTCCCAGATTTCCTCCAGCCTTAAATGCAGCATTACCGTTGTGAATCTGGAGCAGTAAGAAAGTCTCAAAGTCACATTCAGAAGCGGATCCATGTGCAACAGGTGATTTGTGCACATGTATTTCACAATTTGCATGTGCGGAATATTCCTTTGTGCAAAACTAAGGTGCATCCTCAGATATTTTTCTGCGCAAGACACTTGAGTGTCCAGATTTGATAAGCTTACCCTATCGATGTGTTTTCGATTATTTTTCTTTGTATTTTCTGTAATGTTATGGCATTATTTTCTAAGACTTGTTCATGATTTTCATGATTGCTGATCTGTTTTCTTGTTGCTGTGTTCATCTGTGACCATCTGCTCATACAGACTCATGTTTGTGCTGCTGTTTATAATGATGTTTTTCCACTACATTAGGGCTTAGTGTATTACTAGTTGATGTTTCTTAGTTAATTCTAGATGTTATTACTGTTTTTCTCTTGCATTTGTTGTTGGATGTAACTGGGACCCCGTGTACATAATCTCGTTTTCATCACATGTACCACATGCGGTGCAAATGACAATAAAGACTCTCTGACTCTGACTCTCTGATTTCAGTTTCCTGTTCAGGAGACATAAGATGTTCTTGTCCACACTGTGTTGAAAATATTTCAGTTCTGCAATACAAATAGTAAAATACTGTAAATACTGTGTAGGGATACAAAGTAAGAAAGTATTTTCCAGATATTTGAAAAATACTTCTTCATTTTTACAGACCTACAGAACAGTCCACAGGCAATACTGTACTCATCGAGTACTGTATTGATATGCAGTCCTGCAGTTTTCTAGTGAGACTAGATTTTTTAACTACTGTATTCTCATTCTGGTGTGACAATTGTCTGCACCTCCCTATTTTTCTTAATTCTCCTGTGCACAGCTGATTTTCATTCGAATCACCCCAGGTGCTCCTCACTCATCTCATTAGTATTAATATAAAGTCTCCGTCTTTTCACTCTTTTGTCATCCGGGGATTATCCTACACTTCTTATGGTGTTCATGGTCTGGTCTGCACTCCTGTTTGCTCTCGTAAGTTTAGCTGTCCTGTCAGCATTTTGTTATGTTTAATACATCATTATTATTTTACCTAGTCCTAATCCTGTCTCTGCCTGTTTGTGGGTTTGACATTTGAATGCCAGATTATGACAGAATTCCCAGATCAAAAACTGAACCCTAAGTCCATAAAGTCAGCATCAGCTCCAGATTCAACAAACACAGAGACTGTTCTTTCACCATTTTTATTTAAGAGAGTGGCCTGTACTAACAACATGGATGATTTGGCTCTCTGACTCAGTCGGAACCTCCTGCCTACTGAGTCTGGTCTTTTACTGGGCATTGAGACAACAAATGGCCCACTCCTCCACAATAGAAGCACAGTCCATTTCTTTGTCTACGCTCCCTCTCTTGAGCGGATAATTGGGATCTTCCAATCTGCATGGGTTTGGTGGGTTCTGTTATCTGGGATGAGACCACCTGAGAGAATGTTGATGATACTGGAGGGGGGCTGGGTCTAGACTCAGATGCACTGTAGTGAGATCAGTTGGTAAAACTCCCCTCTCGCCTCCTTTCTTGAATCCTCAGGTCAATCCTCGTGGCGAGAGATTCTAACTCCTCCAGGTCACTGGGGGCGTCTCGGGTGGAGAGTTCATCTTTGATCTTGTCGCAAAGTCCCTGGTGAAAAGTGTTGCAAAGAGCTTCATCATTCCATCTACAATCAAGATGACAAGGTGTGAAAATCCACAATGTAATCAGTCTCCCTCCTTTTGCCTTGTTTCAGCCTGAATAAACCCCTAGCTGCTTATCTCTGGGGCAGGATGGGGTTAAACACCCTGATGAGCTCCTTGGCAAAGTCTCTGACATTGAAGCAAATCAGGGAGTCTTGCTGCCACTCTGCTGTTCCCCATAATTTAGGCTTGCCAGAAAGTAAAGAAATAATATAGACGACCTTGGCCCGATCAGTAGGGAAGGAAGAAGGCTATAATTCAAAGTGAATCTCACATTGGGTAATAAAGGGTCGGCATTGGTTTGGCTCACCTTTAAACATCTCAGGAGGTGTTAGATGTGTTTCATGATTTGGGGAGGCTTGGCAGCGAGGTGAGACCTCCATGTGCTGGGAAAGAGGGGTGGACGTAGCTGTGGAGGGCTTAGTTAGAATATTCATAATTTCTTGCGTATTTGTTTCCAATCTGTTTATTGCAGTTTCAACTCCTGAATGCCACTCCTGTGTGGGTGACGGGTCCATTGTGGCCAGATTGTGCTGTAATGATTCACAATGGGGACCCGGAAATTCAACCACAACACAGGAGTGAATGAAAAAGTTTTTTTATCACTACTGTCAGAAAAGGAGGACCCCAGAATGAGGACGTCAGCTGAAACTCTGCAGAGTTTAATCACAGTTGGTGATGCAGAGGCTGCAATGACGTCAGAGGGAGGGGAGGGGGTCAGAGGAATGGAGGCGCAGCTGGGTCACATGACTTGTGAGAGTTCAGACAAGGCTCCTCTTCAGCTCGAGTGGAGCTTGGTTCCAAAAGTTAACAGCTCCAAAAGTCCGGAGTCTAAGATCGTGGTCAGGATACAGGCATGGGTCATTCACAGAGAGGCAAAGAGGCAGTACATATCCTTGGGGTTCAGCAAGAGTCGGTGTCAGGAGGCAGAGCGAGAGTCAAGGTCCATATATCCGATGGGCAGAAATAATCCGTCAAGGGCAGGCAAAAGGGAGAAATCCGTGATCATGAAGGGTGTCAAAAAACAGAGAGGTCAGGAACAGAACGCTGGATTTCTTCAGGCTCAAGGCGATCAGACAATCTGGCAGGGAGGCAGAGTCTGGAGTGTGTTTAAAAAGAGCAGCAGACAGGTGCGCTGAGTGAAGCTGATGAGGAGAGGAGACCGGACAACCCCAAAAACACAGCATGACTTGACATGAATGTGAATCATTACACACCTAACAAAGGAATAGGCACAGATAATTTCAAATCCATTTTGTCATCAACTCTAGTTAAAAATACTGTCTAGTAGTCAATACTCATGCACTGTTGCAGGTCACAGAATATAGTGTAACACCGGGTCCAATCGACCAAATCAGAACCAGCTTCCTCTGACCTTGTTTCACAAACAAAAAGCAAAAAAATATGAATCTCTAAACCTATTTAAAAACCTATAAGCATAACTATCTCTAAAACTAAACCTAATGCGCAGCACCACGGGCGGTGCAGGGGGGTCGAATGCCTCACTGTTTCTAGTTTAGTTTTTGACGTGCCGCACGTTTCTTTCACTTTTCTTTCACTAACATAGTTTGGGTTTTCCTGTGATTTATCTGCAATATCATAAATGATAGTCCAGCATAATATACAGTCCCAATGTTTTTTTTTGTCTTATTTTTGTAAATATTAAATGACATTTTTGTTTTTGCGTTTTTATTTTTTTTGCATCTTAAGATCCTATGACATCATCAACTACTCGAGTTCTACTCAAGCTTTATTATGTTAATGTCGAGTTAAAAAAGTATGTACTCCTTCAACCCCTACAACCCACCACTGATAACATGTTACTCTTGGCCCCTACAACACTGCCCATCTGATCACATTTCTAGACACCCTACACAACACACTGCTTCCACCAGACCAGATAGATGGCCCAGAACAGCTCAGCTTTATTGTCATTTGTGACATTGTAAGTTACCACTGATCTGATCCAGTCACACACCAGCTTTGAGATTCTATCCTGCATCTCATCAGTTGTCTCTCAGGTGACTCCGCATGGGGGATATGGGGTTAATCTCCCTGTTTGCATCCACCTGCAGTGCAGCAGTAATTAAGTTCTGGGAAACGAGCAATTCCCAACAGGTGCTGTTGATCATCTCAGTAAAAAGGCAAATACAAAATCCTGCTTACACCAAGACACAGCAAGTCATGTATATACCAAAATGAATACAGGCATCACATTTGTAAACAACAAACAATACACAAAAAATAAAATTCATTAAAAAATAACATAACACTATAAGTGTCTGACACTTTAAACATGTTTTGGGGTAAAAAAAATGTATGTGCATATGAATAACAATTTTGATTAGCAAACTTTCCTCATTTAAGCATGTGCCATGGTCTCCCTTTGCTTGTGATATCTTGATGTCGGTAAACATAAAAGCTATAAACACATAAACATTAATGTGCCACACAATCTTGTTTTCTTGTATGTGGGTTTAGATGTGTCAGAGCTTAACCTGTAAATTGACTATCACTAGTTCTTACCTTTGTTTGTGATTATGCAGAATCTTCCTGGATATCTTTGTGAACGGCAGGTTAGGTACTCCCTGGGTTCCCACCTTTATGAACAAACAGGAGAATATTTATTATGTAAATAATCCCCTCACCACTTATGCCTCTTATCCACAGGTCTGGTTCCTGTAAGGTCCCATTGTGGCTTGTTTGGGCCAGTTCCTATGGGACCGGTTTATTTCTGTACCCACTGCGCGCATTAGGTCCCCTTTAGTGGGCGTGAAGTTCTCCTGCAGTGGGCGGGTAGTTCTCCTGCAGTGGGTGGATCATTAATATCAACGCTTCTAACCAGCTGGTGGCGCTAGTGATACATTAAGCTCTTTATTAACCACTAACACACATTAGAAGAAGAGCTGGAAAAGAACACACAACCAAAGTGGATGAGCTTGTTTCTTTTTTGAACATTCTGCTTTGTCTGTGGCTTTTTCAGCCACAGACAAATGTTCATATACAGTATATATATATATGTGTGTGTATATATACACATATATGTATATATATTATATATATATATATATATATGTGTGTGTATATATACATATATATATATATATGTGTGTGTATATATACACATATATGTATATATATATTGTATATACATACATGTGTACACATACAAACATATGCGTGAGTATATATATATACACACACACACACGTGTTTATATATATACATATATATATATACATTTATATATTTATATATACAGTACATACATATACACATATATATATATATATATATATATATATATATATATATATATATATATATATATATATATATATATATATATATATATATATATATATACATATATATTTATATATACACACATTGATGATGGTGGAGTACACTACTTTGGACAAAACTGAAAGTGGCATGCATCCTAAAAAATCTGCGCCGCTCCATTGTCCCAGTTGATCAACAAGTGTGTTCCAAACTAAAACATTTGTAATATAAACTTAACAATATGTAATCAATCAATTCCAATCAAAATATCAAAGCAACTTTATTTAAACACTGTAAATGTTACATGTCAATAAAATTGTAACAGTTTTAAAAAATGAAAGATTGGTGTTATTTGTAGAAACAGAAAAACATATTACTAAATCTGCAGTTATGTATGAAATATGAACTTAAAATATCATCACTGGAATCTTAACCTGTTGTTCCAAAACATGTAACAATAATTAAAAGTAAAATTTGGCCAATAGCTCAGGTAAAAATGCTGACCTGTAGAACATTTCTACATTTTTCACTGCTTCTGTAAAGAACTCACCATCAGACACAATCCTCTGTGAATAAAGTCATCTGACCCAGAACTAAAGTTCTTTAGTTTGTAGCAGGTCGCTTTTGTAAAAGAGTCCACGAGGCTCAATGAGATTTACCTGACTAAATAAAGGTTGAATGAAAAACACCATGAAGTCACAGTACCCCTGCTCCGTCACAAACTGAGCTTGTATGACATCTGCTGAGTTCATAGGACCTGTTTGTGTTGTCAATGCAGGACTGTTTTTTTTTTACTGAGGCACCGAGGACATCTTTGGCACAATGTGGACAAGGTGCAGGAGAGCAGAGCATCAGGAGAAGCTCTGAGGTCTGTTCGGCTGCAGTTGATGTGTAGTCTGGAGTCACAAGATCAGATCCTGATGCAGCAGTTCAGCGATGGCTTCATATGTCTGGCTGGCTGTTTTCACTGCCCCATCTGGCAAACAACACAAAATTATTGTTATAATCTCCTCTAAACATCATTATCCTTTGCTTTTATCTGTAATTTTCAAAGTTTGGAGTGTTTGTGTCATGACATACTTGCTTTACAGTGCAGTGACTTGTCCCATCCTTCTCCAAGGACACCCACGGCTAGAGGATCTTTACACAGGAACTGACTGATTAACCTGAAATAAATCACATTACACATTAATACAGGCCTATAGGCCTAAGTGACAAATTTATGGATTTTTCCCCATATTTATAAACCATTTTTGGACTGAGATATGACCGTTTCCATTTATTCTGACTGAACCAAATCAAACCAAATACAAAAACAGAAGTAACTTGTATGGCATGAAGTTGGCGGTTGTATCACGTAATATGAAAACGTGGCTATAATGATAAATTCAAAAAAGTTCAAGACAAAAACAACTGGACTTTATTTATTATACTATGCTTTAGACTATTTTTTTCCTTCCTTGCACTTTTTAGAATTTACCATGTCCTGGATGACTGAGAATCTTCACTCGCTATTATCGACTCAAACGGCCTGCCATACCCCACATTCTGCTCTGCTTCGATCGAACCTTGAAAACAGCTGCCAACTCGGCGAATTTGACCATTAAAGTGCATTTATTAAAGGAGAAATGTAATCAAATCTGAAAAAATCGATATAACAAGAATTTCATATAGTAAACAACACACATAAACATACTTAGTATGCTTTTTTCAAGTCAGTAGCTTAAAGAAATAGTTTTTTTACATTTTTCCTGCTACATGCCGAAGTGCAGTGATTTCTGTAGTCATTTTCTGGACGCACTTTTATGACACAATTAAGACCTCCTTTGCTATCTTACAATAACACTGAAGCTATAAACCCATCATTACTGTCCTCTTGTCTGTCATTTAAAATGGAAGCAGAATACTTTTTTGAATCCGAAGGATATCACTTAAGTTTGTCAAAAACAGTTTGGTGATTTAGTGCATTAATGGGCATTTCTATCCTGGAAATACGAATAGCCTTCGCATGCTAACGTTAGCATGCTAGCGCCGTATGCTAACGTTAGCATGCTAGCGCAGTATGCTAACATGGAAGTGGGGGTGTTGAAAATGTCCTGAAACAGTTACCAATGTCTTGTTAAGCTCTGTATTCCACAGAACATACGGTAGTAGGATCTAAAATGATTTTTAAAGATGAAGGAGCAAGTTGAAACATGCAGGGTCTCCCTCCTTGCTAGCAGGCTCCATTGGGAGCTGCCTGGCTAACTAACTACGGTGGCCCTACACGGCCAAAATTCTACAGCGGCCGAATGCACAGGAGCGGTAAAAATACAATATAAAATTTTAAAAAAGTTTTAAAATCTATTTTGGGGCTTTTAGAATCGATTCTGAATCGCCAGGACTAAGAATCTTGATTCTTTAAAAAATAGATTTTTTTTGCTGCATCCCTAATTGCTACACACTGAAACCTTTTTGTCCACTACTAGATTTTTTTTTTTATTAACACAAACAGAACTACAAAACACTACATAAACAAAAAAATATATACAAACTCTTGTGAATGATAACATAACTACAGTCTATAAGCTAGGGGGCGGTTTACAAAATGATGAAAGTTGAAAAAATACTAGATACACACACTAATATTACTGTATGAGGGACGACCATTGCACTGCCTATGTCATATTCAGGGGACGGAGAGCAAGCAGAGGGAGGGGGGTCAAAAACACCAGATGAGAATTTTTTCACTTTGCAAAGTCTAAATTTGAGTTAGGATGACATTTTTGACTTGTGAAATTTTCTCAACAAGCTTATTTTATGCTTTTCATTAGACTACTATTAGCTTAAAAACACTTTTCATTTCTCCTTTAAGCAAATGATAGACTCAGACACACCTCTTCTCTGCTACAATTTCGAGCTAACAAATATTGTTTATGTGATTTTCTTGTTATATTTCAGAGAAACGAGCCGTTCCGCCATCTTTTTTTTTTTTTTTTTCCTAAAAGCCTCTCGGCTGTTGCCTGAAGTCAGTCTCTGAAACGGTCTTTCCGCAGTCCAAAAAAGCTAAGAAACAGTTGCATGACTCACTGGAAATATGCTTAAAGTTAGAAAACACTCACCTGCGCAGACACCTCTTGAAAAATCTTTTCATTGCACGTCACTCCATCCAGCTCCCTCTGAATGTTTTCATCGGCCAGCAAATACAGAAAAGCCTGAACCTCCGCGTTTGACCACGGTTGTGACATAATTATTAGCCTGTGTTAATTCTCAAAAATGTGCTCCTCCAACTTGTTGTTCTAGAGTTTGGCGGGACGGCAGTTTGCATTTCCTGGAAGACTGAATCTTCTTCTTCTTCTTGGCGGATTGCAAACAACGTTCAGGTGCATACGCCACCTACTGGAGAAGACTGAATCTCCGCCCTCCGACCTAGGACTACGCCCCCTGACCAATCAGTGACCACACTGTGCTGATGTCATAACTGGACCCAACAAGAACCAGACCTTTGTACCTAGTTGAGGCAGGCACCAAAATAGGACCGGTTTCACGTGAACAGGACCCTGTGGGTACACCCCATAACTAGTTGTTAACTAGTTACGAACGAGCCCGAACGAGCGCGAACAGGACCTGTTGATAAGAGGCAAATGTATTTCCAGGCCAGCCAAGAAATATAGTCCCTCCAGCATGTCCTTGGTCTTCCTCTGGGTCTCCTCCCGGTGAGACGTGTCAAGAACACCTCACCAGGGAGGCGTCATGGGGGCATCCTAACCAGATGCTCGAACCACCTCAACTGGCTCCTCTCAACGTGGAGAAGCACTGAGTCCCTCCTGGATGACTGAGCTTCTCACCCTATCTCTAAGGGAGAGCCCAGACACCCTGCGGAGAAAACTCATTTCGGCCGCTTGTATCCGAGATCTCGTTCTTTCTGTCACAACCCAAAGCATCCAGAGCTTCGACTTTTGACTCAGCTCTCTCTTCACCACGACAGCACCCGCTTCACTGCAGACACCACACATATCTGCCTATCGATCTCTCACTCCATTTTTCCCTCAAACGAGAAGAAGTCCCCAAGATACTTAAACTCTTCCACTTGGGGCAGGACCTTCTCCCTGACACAGAGAAGGCATTCTACCCTTTTCTGGCTCAAGACCATGGCCTCGGATTTTGGGGTACCAGTTTGGGGTACCAGGCAGGCCCTTTGATACGGGCTGTTAGGTCCCTGTATGACTGGTGTCAGAGCTTGGTCAGCATTGCCGGCAGTAAGTCGAGTGCATTCCAGTTGAGAGTTGGACTCCGCCAAGGTTGCCCTTTGTCACATATTCTGTTCATAACTTTTATGGACAGAATTTCTAGGTGCAGCCAAGCTGTTGAGGGGATCCGTTTTCGTGGCCTTAGGATTGTATATCTGCTTTTTGCAGATGATGCGGTCCTATTGGCTTCATCAAGTCATGATCCACAACTTTCGCTGGAGCGGTTCACAGCCAAGTGTGAAGCGACCAGGATGAGGACCAGTTCCTCCAAATCCAAGGTCAATCCGAGGAAACCCATAGTGATGATAGAAATTAAATAGACTGGGATTTATGGTGGGCGGACAATATGCCCTCAGTCATGGGACAAGTTTTAGAGCAGGGGTTGCCATCTTGTTTTCTTCTATGTTAAATATAACTATTATCTCGAACGCAGAGACTGTGAAGGGGAATTTATTAGTGAAAGTTCAGATTGAGGATTTTATTTGTCAGTTCGATAATATATATGCTCCCAACCAGGACTTTGAAATGGAAGGTGTTTTTAAGACTTTGGATGAAAAATAATAAGCATAGATTTGAGGAAATACATTTGTATAATTTTAGATGGTGATTGGAATTGCTATACTAACTGTGTTAGACACTAGAGAAGAATCACATATAAGATCATCACGTTTTCTGTCTAAATTGCTGAAGAAAGCAGATTTGGCTGACGCTTGGAGAATGAAAAACCCTTCAAGCAGACAGTATACCCGAGTTATAATTTCTGATGCTCAAGGTAGTGCTGCAAGGTTAGACAGGTTTTATATTCCTGGTTCCTTCATCACCCGTGTTTTAAATGGTCTGATTTTTCCTGTTGGTTTTTCAGATCATCATCTAATTTCTATAAAAAATTACATTTTCATCTACAGTACTAAGAAACAACAATATTTTGGTTGTTTTAATGTTAAATTACTATAGATTCTGGTTTTTATGAAAATTTTTAATTGTTTT
>JBBPBX010091343.1:2668-13951 GCA_038048925.1 Garcialebias charrua
ACAAGTACTTCCATTGATATTTTAATTCACAACTGATATGTTATTCCGCGTTATGGAAAATTGCATGGCGAAAAACATAAATGTGGCTGATGGGAATAAAAATAAACTGTTTTTAGGTGTAAAGTCTCAGCAAAGGATGCTTCTGTGTACGGTAATTAACCAGACAGCAGAAGAGAAACGGGTGAATGAGGTGGCTATTGTCCTAAAGCAAACTGTTGTTTCTGTGCAGACGTCACCTCACTGAATGTTCTGATGCTGCAGCAGGATGTGCAGCAAATTGTGCTGTAGAAAAAGTTTGATATGATGAAACATTCAATGTGATTGATTAATTTTGATTAGATTAAGAGTCTTTGAATTGGCGTGTCAGAAATGATGCAATGAATGAGGGTCTGACGCTGTCCCTTAGTCTGCCTCTGCAGCTGACAACTAGATTACAAAACAAAACAAAAACAGAAGTTTGATAAAATGAAGCTTTGGATTCAATTGACTAAAATCTGCTTTACAAAGATGGCACTACAAGTGTCAATAAGTTCACTATATTATAAGGCTGTTCATGTAAATCTATCTGTATGTCCTACAAAAGTTGCACAATGTAAATACTTTTTAAATCAACACAATAGACGTAGTCAGTAAAATAAAATAAAAAAACATGCTAAAAGGTAAGGAACCATGTCAGTGAATGTTGGAATATAAACTTGTGCAAATGAATTGCAAGCATGAGTCGATTTTTTTATTTATTTAACCAAAATCAGGCAGCGTTATCAGATACTCTACTACTGCAACAACTGATCAAAAACACAACTAAACTGACTTCAAAAATATCCTTACAAAACACAGCTCAGCTGCAGCACTGGCAAAACCTGCTGGCATAAATGAAAGCAAACAACACAACGCAAAAACATTTGTAACTGGATAGCTGGAAAGTAAAAAAAAAAAAAAAACTTTTTTAAATTAAAACTTGCTGTGGATGTTTGCTCTGTCTGTGATCTGAAGATGAGCATCTTTATCAGTAACAGCTACAGCTACAAATGAGTTTATACACTTTTATTATAGACAAAAAAAAACACTAAGGTATCTGAAAAGTAATGTAAACAACAACAACAACACTACTACTATTACTAATAATAACAATAATAATAATAATAATAATAACACAAACTAATGAAACAGGTCTCGACAAAAAGGATGCTACCCTTCAAGAGAAACGAAAATAATTTGTCCATTAAGACATAAAGTAAGGTGAGTCCTGTAATCAGCATCACAGATGTTGTCAATCATGTAACCAGTCATTCTGCCTATTCACAGGGTGAAAAGTAGTCACTTTGCTGTTTGGTATCATGGTGTGTACCATTATTCATAATACCAAATGTTATTGATTTCAATCACTTTACTGCTAATGTGGCATCCTGTTTGACAGTTTGCACTGTAGGGAAATGCAGGAATCACATTAAAATTGCAACATTTGATACTCCATCCTAATAAGACATTGACAGCATGGATGATTAGTGGTTAGGACTGTTACCTCATAGCAAGAAAGCTCTGGGTTCAAGCGCTGGGTTGGACTTGGAATCTTTTGTGTGGAGTTTGTATGTTGTCATATTTGTGTGTGTGTGTGTTTTTGTGTGATGATGACAACACTCAAATTGTGGACAGCATGATGGCTCAGTGGTTAGCACCGTTGCCTCACAACAAGAAGGTCCTGTGTTCAATCCCTGGTTGGACCTTGGGTCTTTCTGTATGGAGTTTACATGTTCTTCTTGTTCTTGCGTGGGTTTTCTCTGGGTACTCCGGTTTCCTCCCACAGGTCAAAAACATGCATGCTAGGCTGCCTTCAGGCCCAGGCCTCCCTTGAAAAAGAGATCTGTGATCTCAACAGGAATTGCCTGGTTAAAGAAAGGTCATTACATAAAACCTTTTATGATTGGCGACTATATCAGCAACTGATTGCATGGGTGTTGAAGTCAACTTGCAGCTGTTATGCCTCTGAGTCAACAAGGGAAGTCGTCACAGAGCCACATTAGTAACAGGAGCAGCAGTGCTGCTTCCCCTTCAATCACCTTTCACTTTCACTCTCACCATCTGTGATGGTGGCTACACAAGCCGTTTTCGCACTGCACAGCTCTCCCAGGCCAAGCTCGTCCGGGTTGTCCCTTAGTCCAGCCTGGCCCGCCCCCGCTCATTTCGCATTGTGCGGAGAGCCGCCTTGAAGTGGGTGGGAAGTTCTTGTGTGCGCGCTTGGTGTGTGTTAAAGCTGCAGTCTGCAGTGTCTGTAGTGCAATCTGTAAGTTTTCTAAAAATATTTTTTTAACATATTTCTTCACTCTGTATCTATCTCCTGACAGACTGATGTTAGACAAAGTAATCTCTGAAAAAAACTATAGTCCCCTTGCTTCTCCAGGTGTTACTAGGTGAATGTAAGATGGCGGCGCGTGCAAAGGCTGCGGCTTCTCTCTCTCCCGACAACACAGTGTTTTCGTCTTCTTTGTCCTGCATGCCGCAATGTGCCGGCACGTCTTCGTCATGTTTACGTGTTCAAGAACGCAAGTATAGCCGTGAGTTCCTGCTTGATGTCGGAAAAACCGCTCATTTGGGAATAAACAGTGACCTCCAGGAGAAGCTACGTGAGCTGGAAGAGAAGCTAAACGAGTTTCGTGACTGCGGCCTGCTCTGGAAGCCAGCCCCGAGCCTCAATTCATCACGCCCGCCGTGGGAGCGCCACAAGCGGCTGGACAGTAAGCGGAAGCCGGCCCTGAGCCTCCCTTCTTCGCGGCCGCCGTGGAAGCGCCACAAGCGGCTGGACAGAAAGCGGAAGCCGGCCCTGAGCCTCCCTTCTTCGCGCCCGCCGTGGAAACGCCACAAGCGGCGTGACAGAAAACAGAAGCGGGGTAAACGCGGAGGTGTCAGAGCTAGGCTAGCAGCTAGCCCACACAAACCGGCGATCCCATCCATGGTTTTGGCTAACGTGCGCTCCTTGGACAATAAACTGGATTATATACGCCTGCTACGAACGACACAAAAGACTGTGAGAGACTGCTGTGTGTTTGTATTCACGGAAACGTGGCTCAACAACAACGTTCCGGACCATGCTGTTCAGCTCGAGAAGCTAACATGCTACAGAGCGGACCGAACCCTCGAGGGAGGTAAGACAAGGGGAGGGGGGCTCTGTGTTTACATCAACAAAGCATGGTGCCTGGATGCTGCTGTGGTCTACAAACACTGCTCACATTTAGTGGAGTTCATGACTATTAAATGCAGACCGTTCTATTTACCGAGGGAGTTTACAGCTGTTTTGATTGTTGCTGTATATATCCCTCCAAGCTCCAACAGCAAAGTTAGAAGTGAGGCTTTGAATGAACTATATCTGCACATCAGTGAGCAACAAACAGCCCATCCTGATGCTTTTCTCATCACGGCTGGTGATTTCAACCATGCAGATTTAAAGAGTGTATTTCCAAAAACATACAAAAACATAAACTTTGCAACAAGAGGAAACAACACACTGGACCAAGTTTACACCACCATGAAAAATGCCTACAGAGCCCTCCCCCTCCCCCACATTGGTGCTTCTGACCATATCTGTGTTATGCTAAAGCCAGCATACAGGCCGCTGGTGAAAGTCACAAAACCAGTCCGCAAGCAGATACGAGTGTGGCCAGAGGGGTCTTCAGAGGCACTCCAGGACTGTTTTGACACCACAGATTGGGGTATGTTCAAAGAAGCTGCTACCACAAACAACAACACATGTCTCCAGGAGTACTCAGACACTGTATGTTCATACATCGCCAAGTGCATTGATGATGTTACCAACCTCAAAACCATCACTGTTCGGGCTAATCAGAAGCCATGGCTGACAGCTGAGGTTCACAGACTCCTGAAAGCCAGGAATGCTGCCTTCAAAGCGGGAGATCAGGTGGGCCTGAAGGCAGCCAGAAAGAACCTGACCCAGGGCATCAGTGAGGCCAAGGAGCAGTATTCCAGGAAAATAGCTCACCGTTTCAAGGACAGCAAGGATACACGCAGTCTGTGGCAGGGAATACAGACCATCACAGACTACAAACCCCCCCCCAGACCTGTGACAGCTCAACCTCTACGCTGAATGAACTGAATGAGTTCTTCGCTCGGTTTGAGGCAAGTAACAGCACACCTGCACATAAATTCCCCCCCTCTCCTGATGGCCAGGTGCTGGCGCTGTCCTCAGACAGCGTAAGGCGTTCATTCATCAAGATTAACGCCCGGAAGGCCTCTGGTCCTGACAACATACCTGGTCGTGTGCTGAAAGACTGTGCAGGGGAACTCGCAGCGGTCTTCACGGACATCTTTAACATCTCACTAAGCCAGGCCATCGTCCCCACCTGTTTCAAAGCCACCACCATCATCCCTGTCCCAAAGAAGGCAACGCCCGCATGCCTCAATGACTATCGCCCAGTAGCACTCACCCCCATCCTGATGAAGTGCTTTGAACGGCTAGTCATGAAAAGCATCACATCTGTCCTCCCTGCCTCCCTGGATCCCTTCCAATTTGCATACCGACCTAATCGCTCAACCGACGATGCCATCTCCTCTGCCCTCCACACAGCTCTCACACATCTGGACACGAAGGACTCTTATGTTAGAATGCTGTTCATCGACTTCAGCTCGGCATTCAACACCATCATCCCCCAACAGCTCATCCATAAACTGGACAGTCTGGGGCTGAACACCTCAATGTGTAACTGGCTGCTAGACTTCCTGACCGGGAGACCACAGACAGTACGGATCGGGAGTAACACATCTAGCACCATCACATTGAACACAGGGGCCCCACAAGGATGTGTGCTGAGCCCCCTTCTATTCACCCTGCTAACACACGACTGCACACCATCGTACAGCTCCAACCACTTCATCAAGTTTGCGGACGACACAACAGTGGTAGGTCTCATCAGCAACAACGATGAGACGGACTACAGGAACGAGGTGAGCCGCTTGGCCTTGTGGTGCGGACACAACAATCTCACTCTCAACGTGGAGAAGACAAAGGAGATTGTCGTGGACTTCAGGAAGAGGGATGCACAACATGCCCCTCTGACCATCAACAGCACCGCAGTGGAGAGAGTGGACAGCACCAAGTTCCTGGGAGTGCACGTCTCAAAGGACCTGTCCTGGAGCAGGAACACTGCAGCACTGGCGAAGAAGGCTCACCAGCGCCTCTACTTTCTCCGCAAGCTGAAAAGGGCTGGAGCTTCAACCTCCATCATGTGCACCTTCTACAGAGGTGCCATAGAAAGTGTCCTGACCAGCTGCATCACTGTGTGGTTTGGTGCATGCACTGCATCCTGCCGCAAGAGCCTCCAGCGCATCGTGAAAGCAGCTGAGAAGATCGTCGGCACCTCCTTGCCCTCACTGCAGGACTTACACAGCAAACGCCTCACTCGGAAAGCCCACCGCATGGCAGGTGATCCCACACACCCACTACACAGCCGCTTTAGACTGCTGCCATCAGGGAGGAGACTGAGGAGTCTCCAGGCTCGTACCAGCAGACTGAGAGACAGCTCTGTTCATCAGGCAGTCAGAATGCTAAACACTCTGCCTGCTCTGCCTCCCCTCCCATTTGAACTGCCTTAACACAAAAAACTTTCTCACACATTACCACTCAACACAAAGTTTTTAACACTGGACTCTGTGTCATCAAACGGGTTATTCACTAAACTCTCGGTCATGTGTTCATTCAGTTTGCACTACTTCTCATATTTGCACTAATGTTTGTATTACATTACTGCCTATAGTCATACTACTGTTTACATTCACTGTTTACATTTATTAATACTGTTTACATTTATTACTACTGCTTTACATTTATTACTACTGTTTACATTTACACTACTTTTATCTACACTACTGCAGATACATATACAGCATTCTCTGACTAGCCTTATCTAAGGATGCCAAATGTGCCTTATGTGCCTCACTGCATATGCCACTTTGCCTCTATACCAACATCAACTACCTCATACATGTACTGTGTACATTAACTTATATGCTGCTGTGCCACTCTTTGCAAATGTCAACGCTAGAAACTTCAGTTTATTTTATAGATTTACGTTTTTATACTTTTCATACTACTATGCAAAAACTCAGGACAGTATTACACTTTTATTATTTCATTTTATGCTTATGTTCATTGGGTGTTTGGTGTTTTAGGGGTGTTTGGTGTTTCAGTGTTGGTGTAAATTTTCATACTTTTATACTATTATGAAAAAACTCAGGACAGTGTTACACTTTTTTACTATTTTATGCTTATGTGTATTAAATGTTTTAGTGTTTAGTGTTTAGATGGTTACTGTTGCACCGAGGGACTGAGAGAAACGCAATTTCGGTCCTGTGTATGTCCTGTACATATTGCAGTTCTGACAATAAAGTTGACTTTGACTTTGACTAAAAGCATTTCTAAATTCCCACAGTGACCCGCCGTTAACCATCCAATAAAAACAGAGTTTTTAACCAGCCAATAAAAACTGAAAGTTATGCACTATAACTCATGTTCCCTGAAGGAAGGGAATGAGGTGCAACATACTTGCTATGGGAATTGCGCCCCCGCGCGATTACCTGAAGGAATATACTCACGCCTTTACGGCTAGGGGCGTCACCCCGCGCCAGAGGCCCCGCCCTCTGGGTACTTAAGCGGCCTGCGCCCCTCCATCTTTCTCCAAAATTGCACTTCACCGAGCTTTCAGCATTGAAAGGGCCAGATATGTTGCACCTCGTTCCCTTCCTTCAGGGAACATGAGTTATGGTGCATAACTTTCAGTTCCCTTTCAGTTGGTCTCTCGGTGCAACATACTTGCTATGGGAACGTAATCCATTCACGCCCTTGAAATGCTCAGCAAAGTACAAGTGAGAACATCCGTCCTAAAGGACAGGCATCCCTCAGCTACCGTCTGCAGGGAATGCAGAAGGCACATGCTAAGAGGAAAAAATGCCAAATGCAAGAAACACCAACATGATGTTTCCACTAGGCATATATATGTATACACCAACTAGAGACAGCTTAAGCATGCTCCATCAGTGTGAAAGCTTAACATCCCCTTTTTCTCAATGGGACATCCTGAGAAAACAAGAGGAAAACATGGACCCACCATGTCACAAGAAATTGGATGACCAATGTAGAGGTAGAAACCCAAGCCAGGCACAGGGTAACTTCACAAGTCCTTTTTACTTTGTTCTTTGTTTTGGGACAAAACAACCAAAGCCTTAGGCTCTCAGCCAGATCCCTTCAGAGGCCAGGCTGAAAGTTGCCACAACTCTGGATGTGGATGTAGAAACTGCCCATGCGCCTGAGTCAGTAGGTCCCTGTGAGAAGGTAATTGCCATGGTATCCCAGATAGCATTGAATTCAGCTATGGGGCTGATTTCTTCTGTGGCCACCTTGGGGCTATGAGGATTAAGGAGATAGCTCCCGGATGTACCCGTTCCAATGTTGCCCCGATCAGAGGGACAGGTGGAAAGGCATAGTAGAGCACCCCTGCAGGCCAATCATGTGCCAGAGCATCCATACCCAATGGAGCGTCTGCTTCCCTCAAGGAAAAGTAGAGGTCGCAGTGTGAGCTAGCCCTGCAGGCAAACAGGTCCACAGAGGCTTTCCCAAATCACGACCAGACCTGCTCCACAATTCATGGATTCAGGCTCCATTCCGACACCAAAAGGGGTCCTCTTCACAGAGCGTCCGCCCCATAATTTATTTCCCCGCGGACATGAGTCGCCCTAAGTGACAAGATTCTTGGACCATACCATGTGAGCATCCTCTGTGCCAATCCTAGGAGGGCCTGGGACCTTGTCCCTCCTTCTTTGTTGATGAAGGACACTGTGGTCCTGTTATCTGATTTCACCAGGATGTGTTACCCAGCAATCAGACCTTTATTGAAGAAAAACTTTAGGGACAGGAATACGGCCAACAATTCCAGGAAGTTGATATGCAATCTTGCTTCCTGTTCATTCCAAAGGCCGCGGGCGTTGTGATTTCTACAGATCGTCCCATCTAGTTTTTGAGGCGTCGGTCGTGATGACCACACGAGATGACACCTTTCCCAATGAGACCCCTTCCATGAAAACGGGCACGTCTCTCCAGGATTCCAGGGCCTCCAGGCACTCTGGGTCTATCCTAACCTTCTCTGCCTGGTTAGGCAAGTCGGGTTGTATCCGTTGGTTTAGCCATACTTGTATGGACACATTTTCAGTAATGCGTGTGGCACACAGGGAATGGCTGCCGCCAAGAGGCCTAAGAGACGTTGGCAGGTTTTCACAGGGACCCGTTGGTCCAGTTTAAATTTTTCCAGGCAACGGAGAATGGAGGAAACTCGTTCCTTCGAGAGCCATGCTCTGTACTGAACGGTGTCGATCTGTACTCCCAAAAATACGGTAACCCGCGATGGAGTCAAATCGCTTTTTTGTAGGTTTATGACAAACCCAAGAGACTCCAGGTGAAGAATCACCCTATAGGAGTGTGGCTGAGCCTGCTTTCTACTTTCAGCTAGAATCAGCAGGTCATCCAGGTAATTCATGACCCTGAGTCTTTGATTCCTAAGAGGGGTCAGGGCTGCATCCAGACATTTGGTAAATGTGCGCGGAGCAGTCTTTAAACCAAAAGGTAAAGCTTTGAATTCATAAGCGTTACCTTCGAAGGCAAAGCGGAGGAACTTCCTGTGTTTCCTCCATACACCTATATGGAAATAGGCATCTTTTAAATCCATTGTACACGCGTAGTCTCCAGGTCTCACAGACTGGAGGACTTGCCGTAGTGTAAGCATCTTGAACTTAAATGTTTTAATCCTCTTGTTGAGGGTCCTGAGATCCAGAATTGGTCTCAGGGAATGATCCTTTTTGGGCACCAGGAAGTATTTGCTGTAGTGGCCAGAGCGTAGCTTGCGTCCTGGGACCAGGCTAATCACTCCCTTTTGCAGCATTGTTGAGACTTCCTCCCTTAGTACGTGTGCACGTTTAGGGTTAATTTTAGATTGTAGCACCCCTATGAAGCAGGGCGGTCTCTTTGAGAACTGCAACTTGAGTCCATGACGTATCGTTGTCATGACCCACTCATTTGGTAAACACGCCTTCCAGGCCTACACATGCGCGCTGAGCCTGGAGGGCATGTTGAATTGCTGCTCGTCATGATTTAGCGCCAGAGGGGTGACCTTTGACCCCTCTTGCACTCCTCTGAGCAAGCTGGTCGGCCCAACAGAAGATATTGTGAGATCTGGCCGTCCTTGGCAGAACTCGTGTATCTTGCTGTGGTTCATAGTTTGACCATATGGTTTGTTTATAAAAATGGGACTTAATTCAAGAACCAGGGCAGTCTGTGCTTTGGTGCTTTTATTTTTGTACATGTCTGAAACAGTGTTTGTTTTGTTTACACATGCAAAGTTCAAGTCATGTTTGGTGCGCGCACACATGCCAGTCACTCCTCGTAGTCTTTTACAAGGGGAGACTGGGCTCAAGGAGTCAGGTTCCCATACCACGTGGGCGGGCAAACCTGTAAAATTGTCAGATCGTCCTGTTACATCAGGTTCGAGTCTGTTTTCCACATTGGGTCACTGGAGAGGTCCTTGGACGGTACTGGAAGGCTTCGCCGCCACCAGCGGGTCTTTTCCGTGGTGGGCCACGCGTGTCTTCCTTTGGGGGTGCAAAGCTTTTCCTTGGCAACCCCTCGCGGAGGGCTTCCGCCTGTGTGCGTCTTTGTTCCAGCCTGGCCTGGACGCGTTCCAATGCTCCCCCGAAGAGTCCCGTCGGCTCAATGGGGTGCTGGAGGAAAGTGGACCTCTGGTTTTCCGGGAGGTCTGACAGAGTTAGCCAAAGATGGCGCTGGGCGACAACTATTTCCGCCATTGCCTTGCCTTGGGAAATGGCTATTGTCCCTATCATGCGGAGCACGAGGTCCGAGGCACGGCGGGCCTCCTCCATGGCTTCCGTCGAGTCCTGCTCGTCTTTTGTTACCTGGATATGTTGGAGTTTTTCCGCCAGGTATGCTTGCACCATGGTCGATGCATTCATTGCACGAGCTGCGAGGCCCTGAGCCTTGTAGCACTTCTCGAGTTGTTTCTCCGAAGCGCGGCAGGCCCTGCTGGGTAGCGTAGGTTTCGTCCCCGTGACTGTGGGGGCCAAGTGAGCCGCCAGAGTCTCCTCTATCGGGGGTGCGTTGGCGAAACCTGCTGTCTCCATTCCCGCGACGTCAAGGAGTCGGGGTAATGGCAACATGATGGAAGCTCCGGGTTCCGCCCAGGAGCGTTTGAGCTCCATGAGGAAGTCCGGGAAAATTAGTAATTTCTGCGACGTCGTCGATTGTTTCACATAGAAGTAGCTCCCCGCTAGCCTCGTAGCCTGTTGGCGAGACGTGGAGTCTGGCCACGTGACCATATTCGGCATCTTGGTCGGACACTTCAGGCGTCAAGTCTTCGGCGGCAACTGAGGAGTCCGACATGTTGTCCTCTCCGACTCGGCCGCTGCATTCCAGGTCCACGTTGTCAGGCTCCGGTTCAAGAGGGAGCACTTTAGTGCGACGTGCGACCTTCAGCGCCGCGTTCCTAGCCATGGATTTAGCCAACGCGTCAGCCCGTCGTTTCCTCACTACTGCCGACATTCGACGGCAGTGAGAGCAGGAGTCGGGGAATTCCAGCGCTTTCCTCGCGTGCAGAATCCCTAGGCAGACAGGACAGGCCTCGTGGGTGTCCGTCGCCGAGAGGGAGTAGCCGCATCCGCTGGGGCATGGGCGCGAGCGAGGACTCGTCTTGGTTTTCCCCCTCGTCTTCCGTTTTCCCTTCTCGGGAGCCATGTCCGGCGAGAAGCGTCGAAGTTGTTCCTAGTTTTCTTTTATTTGAAGCAGTCTTCCCCGTCGTCTTGCTTTCGCTGGTTAGCCAGCTAATGGCTAGCAGGAGGATGTGACGCAGTTAGCGCCGTTGAGCGAAAAGCTGCAGAAAGAAGAAAACTTCGAAGGTGAGTAGAAAAAAGCTGGACCAGCTTACGCCAGCCCAGCAATACACAGGAAAATTTCTCTGTACACTCAGTGTAGGGAGCAAGCTCACCTCAGTCGAGCGATGCGACAACAGAGAAGTCCCACAAAGTTCAGGTTTAAGCGAGGTGAAGGGCAAAAAGAGAAAGATGGAGGGGCGCAGGCCGCTTAAGTACCCAGAGGGCGGGGCCTCTGGCGCGGCGGTGACGCCCCTAGCCGTAAAGGCGTGAGTATATTCCTTCAGGTAATCGCGGGGGCGCAATTCCCATAGCAAGTATGTTGCACCGAGAGACCAACTGAAAGGGAAC
>JBBPBX010091344.1:0-13951 GCA_038048925.1 Garcialebias charrua
GGGGCTTGAACCAGCGATCTTCCGATCACAGGCCCATCTTCTCTAACCTCTGCGCCACCACTCCCTCCAATGTCGTAAACAAAAACCACAGATGAGGTACACAACAATTGTCATAAAAAGCATATAAAATGAAAAGTAAATAAAACTAGTGATATAAAACAAAATAAAAACAGCTACATTATGAAACGGGGTAAAATACTAAAATCATGAACATGTCTGCGTTGATTTTTGCATTGAACTTAACTTGTTTAAAATCCCTTTGCGAGGTTAAAATTGATAGCTTCAGGGGCCTCATGTACAAAGACTTGCGTGGACTTCTTACTGAAAAGTGACGTACGGTCAAATCCAGAAAACGGCGTACGCACAAAAAAATCCAGATGTATCAAACTGTGCGTACGCCGGAATCCACGCACATTCCTTTTGTACATCACAATCAACGTGGAATTGAGCGCACATGAGAGAGTGGCCGACTCCGCCTTTGACACGCCTCCATATAAATATGCAAATTCATTTAAATATGCCCTGCACGAGAGGAATGTCGTCATTGCTCTATTGCAAATCATGTCGAAACGTGGAAAAAAGAGGAACTTCACGGACTGTGAACTGGAGACACTTCTGAGTGAGGTAGAGAGGCACGGAAAAAGGTTTTGTTTGGCACGCGTAGGCAAGCACTTTTAAACGAGAAGTTGACCACGCAATAACAACATGCCTAGATAGGTCACTGGGTAGCGCGTTCGCCTTCCGTCCCGAACTTCATGAGTTCAATTCCCACATGATACAACGTTTTTTTTTTCTATATTCATTCCAGATTTAAAGAACACAAGAAAACTATTTAGAAAAAACAACAAGAAATGAAACAATACATGAAATGAAAGGAAGCAGAGGATTTCTTGTGTTTTAAAAAAAATAGTTTTCTTGTGTTCTTTAAATCTGGAATGAATAAAAAAAAGAAAACGTTGTTTTCATTTAAATATACCCTGCAACAGAGGAACGTCGTCTTGTCCCATCATGCATCACGTTCTTCAACTGCTAAAACAGCTAAAAATGAACAAAAAACAAGAATTTAAGCTGTGCAAAACTATTCAGTCTTTCTGTTTTTTATATTTTTTGCAGGTTATATTCTAATTGCGTCCATGTGGATGTAATAATTGTTAATCATGTGTGTTTGGTGTGAACAATGATGATTTCACATCATGAACAGTTTCTCAGAATCACCTCTAGGTGTCGCCAATGGAACCAAAACCACAGAAACGTGCGTACGCCAGCCCTGGAGCTGGCGTGGGGCTGCACACATTTCCACGTTCAGTTCTGTTTTGATACATACAGAGTTTTGCGTGGATAATGGCGTACGCACGGTTTTTGTGCGTACGCACCGTTGATACATGAGGCCCCAGGTCTTTTTGCAAGTTGTTCCAAGTTAATGGAGCGGAGTAGGAGAAGGCCCTTTTTTCAAGTTCGGTCCGCACTGAGAGGACGCTGCAGGTAATGATGTTTTGAGAGTGCATGTTGTAGCTGCACTGACGACGTAACATGTAGGAGGATATATATGAAGGCAGCAGACCAAGAAGTGATTTAAAGATGAAAATGCATCAGTGTGAGAGCCTCCGTGAAGTTAATATGACCAGTTAAACAGTGAATACAGGGTGCAGTGATGGGTAAGACAGTTACAGCCAACGCAACATGACCGACAGTGTCCAACATCTGCAGGGTGCTTGCAGGATCATTCATGTAGATAATGTCACCGTAATCAATGGAGGGAAGGAAAGTCGCAGTTACAAGATGTTTCCTAGCATTCAGAGTTAGACATGATCTGTTTCTGAAAAAGAAACACAATTTTAATTTCAATTTCTTTATCAAGTATTTGACATGAGGCTTAAAAGAGAGATGTGCACCGAACAAGATTCCCAAGTATTGGTAAGAATCGACAAACTCAATAGGAACACAAATCGTAGATAAGATAGAAGGAAGGACTGCTGGGACTGACTTCCTGTTTGAAAACAACTAACAACATTTAAAAAAAAAAAAGTAAATAAATCTGCATAAGGGCATAAACTTTGTCAGTGGTGAAACATAGGTCTACAAATGCTAACTTCTAACCTAAACTCCAATGACTATGTTCTTGACATTCAGGCTCTGTCCACATGGGAACAAGTTTTTGTGAATCCACACAGAACAGACTTTTGGGAGTCTCTGAATGGTATTTCTTGAAACTGAATTTCAGAACAAAAAATAAATAAACAAACAAAATGCCACCCTTGTGTTTTTGTGTACACAACCAAAATGCAGTTACAGTATTTAAAAATGGTGATGTCATGGTCTAACGTCCTGCCTAACTTACGACCCCAGGCGTTACAGACGTTACTACTTGTATCTTGTGTTGCAGATGCCAGTTTCTCAGCTGTAGTAAAATCTACCTGCACTGTAAAACGTAAATAAGCAGACAAATCTGATAAATAACAGTGATTTGAATAGACCTTTTACCAGTTGACGTCATCACGCAAACCATGCCTGAAACGAGCGTTCTGATTGGACGGCAAAATGCCGCGTCGAATCGAACCCGGATGTTGGGGGTAAGTAGGAAGGAGCCACGAATTTCTGTTGTAAGCTGCCCAAAACACATTTTTGTTTTTGTTTATGTGCCTTTATTCTCTTTTGTGCTATGCATGCCTTAAGTCTCGAGCCATGTTTGACATTGTAAGTTTTTTTTGTACTTGTTTCTTTTATTAAAAAAAAATTTAAAATAAAAAAAAGTAGGAAGGAGCCGAGGAACTTCGTAATGATAGCGAGTTGTAATTTAGAAGCTTGTTTTCTTAAAATAGTGAACAACCACTGGTCAAAATGCCTGAAAATTGTGCCGCCGATACGAGAGGAGGTGATTGTGTGCGCTGATGGAAAATGGGGAACTCCTTCAGGCTTTTTGTGAATGTCCAGCAGGGTGAGTCGTTGTCAACAACCTGTATATCCAAGCGTCAGAAATAAATGTTTTAAATTTCTCACGCCAATACTTCTGATATTTAGACTGATTTGGTTATTGTTACAGGTTTAACATCTTCTGTTAGCTGCTATAACTAGCGCCATGTCTTCATAAGAGCCGTCAGTATTAGCACAGTATGTAAACAAAAACATGACGTTTGAGTCAGTCACACAAATGTTTGTAGCGTCCTTATTTCTTATTTGATTTCTGTAAACTATGTCTTAAATTAAACCTGAGACAATTGGTGATGTTGTGATGTGAAAAATAATAACTATCCCAAGAGATACATTTATTAGCTTTCCTGGGAAAATTTAATTATGTTTGATAACGTATTTACTATTGCACTTTTGACACGCTGTTTATACAGCTTACACTTTATTAGACGTAAAGTTACATGTGTGAAAATCTTAAATACATTACAAACAGTATATTTTGCATGTGAATTCCATAATGACACATACAATATGGTTGTATATTGTTTTTGCAGACAAGGAGGTGGCTGCAACCATGCAGCTGCACTGTTGTTTGAGATGGAGAAATACCAGTTGTGGGGGTGTTGGAAACACATTCTAAACCAACCTGCACCCAGTTACCTTGTACATGGAAGGGACCAGCCCAAACACGTACTGCACCTGCTACTTGGGATGAGCTGCAAGTTTTAAAGTGAGTTTAATCAGTGTTCTTGAAGAAATGTCATATTACGCTCATAACACAAATACCCAGAAAGGTGACTTTCAGTCAAACATCACCAACAACTGGAATAATACAATATCACTTATTTTGTCTTATTCCAGTCAAAAAACGATTCAACATTGTACAATTGTAGTTTATTGTATTGTGTTAATTATTGTTGTTTTCTAGTGGCACTAGATAAGAAATAAATGCAATGACATATGTACGGTTTTAAATGTTTTCTACAATTGTAAGATCTGGAATAGTTTTTGGACATTTAAAAATAAAAACACGTCTACAAACAGATTTGCTAATATGTGTTTGATATCAACCACATTTTTCATGTTGGTGTCATTTAAGTTATGACATCGGCGTCGAGAAGTTTCAGGAGAACGCTGCTCACATTTGGAGAGGTGTTCTCCATGGATGAATCCCAGTTTTCACTGCACAGATGGCAGACTGTGTGTATGACGTTGTGTGGGTGAGCACTTTGCTGATGTCATCGTTGTGAATCGAGTGGCCCATGATGGCGATGGGGTTATGGGACTTCGCACAGCCATTGAAGAGGGGTGGACCAACAACCTGATCAGCTATGCAAAGGAGATGTGTTGCACTCCGTGAGAGGTCTCACCAGATACCGTCTGCTTTTTGGACAATTTTGTGGAAAATATTTGAGAGAAAAGGCCAATTGTGTCCATAGAAAAAGTTTAAGACTTTTGAGTTCAGCTCATGAAAAATGGGAGCAAAAACAGTGTTTTTATATTGTTGTACAGTGCAAATGGAACTACCGTCAGTTAGTATTCATTTTTAGAAGCATTTATAGTCGGTGTCTTACCTGAGGTTGAAGGCAATCACTTCAAGAGGAATTTGCACTTGATAGATGAGCTAAAGGAGGAACAAGACAATCCTCTTAACAAACCAAACCTTGAAACTTTCAAAGCAGTTTGAGCCAGCATGGTTTTAAATGTCTTTACAGCTCGTTGCACGAGAGAGTTTATTGCTTTGTTACCTTTTTCACAACCAATTTCTCACTTAGTGATCATGTAACATGCACATGGGCTCAATTAAAAGTTTTTACTCGGCAAAACTTTTAACGTTGTCTGGGCCTTTGTTAGCTTATAAAAAGATCATGCACATTGCTGTGCTGCAGGTCAGACACTGACCTCTCAGTCAGTCACAGTCGCCACAACTCTACATTTGTTTTAATAAATAATAAAACAAATGAACATAAACTATTGCTTTTTGTCTTTTTTGATGAATCATAAAATCTGAAAGCTCTGGCTTTGTGAGAAGTGCCAGTAATGTTTAATTATCAACTTCTGAAACTTTTGTTTGTTATTATTATTATCAACTTCTGAAACTTTTGTTATTATTATTATTATTATTAATTTGGTAAGTTATGCAATGTCGTCATTTACCACAAACATTCCTAATTCTATATACTTTTATTATTATTAAGCTGTTTGAGGAGAAAAGGAGACCTGAGCAGGCGTGAGACTTAAGCTTTGCTCCAAAGATATCACAGCTCAGGTCAGTGTGGAGTGATTGAAGGCCTCATGCAGTCTGATGGGTCCATTTATCAAATACTGTAGGTTCTTCGTTAAAATAAAAAAGTCAGTACTGAAGAAAACAACACACAGCTCATAAACTTTAATTCACAGATTGTTTAAAACAAGTCAACCACTAGATGGGACCAAAGGATTATAACATAATCCCAATTTTGCAGGATGTTACAACGTGGCCCTGAAAGAACATGATTAAAACTGATAAATGTCATGCTTAGTGAAGAGGCTAATTAATTAATTTAAAGGCTCCCAGAGTTGCAGTTTAAACATAAAGTTATGTAAGACTTTGCAATTTTAACAGCTCTTTAATGGTTTATGGTGCAAAATATAAGCATATAAAACCGACAAAGACCTGATAAAAGTAACAGGAATTTCAGAAAAGACCGGACAACAACCTTTATTCAGAGGCACAATGTGCCATCTGAATGACTTCCTGAAATGTGTGTTTGATTTCATGCTCCACATGCACAACTTGGTAAGGAAACTGAAAGTTAAATTAGGTTTCTTTTACAGAAATAGATCTTGTTTAACTCTGAATGATAGGAAACTCCTTGTGACTTTCCTTCCCTCCATTGATTACAGTGACATTCTCTACATGAAGGCTAAGCACTCTGCAGATGTTGGATGCTGTCTATCATGGTGCATTAAAGCCCCCGGCATAGCTCTGTGTTGGGCCGAACGCCGCTAGACTCCACGCGAACGCACAAGCCTTTGAACGCGGGCGTGAACGCGCCAAGCTCAAATTTTATGACCGCTTACGTGCGCGCGTTGTCTCACAATAAACTGCCCGGCGGCGGACTGTTTTGTACGAGACACAAATGTATTAAATTCCCCTTCTTCATCCCTGATCTGGACTTTTATTTTTATTTTTTTTTTGCCAAAAGTCAAGTGATCGCTTCCTTCCTCCGCTGACATGAGGAAATGAATGAATTTGTCATGAGCGAACTAAACTCATGTCCAACGTGGCTGCGGGAGGCTCTAAATATTTCCTGGTGTTCTGGTGTACTGGACCAGCGCTCCCTGTTTTTATTTTATTTTTTAGAACTTTTTATTAACATATAAACACAGAAAACCGCTGTGCAGCTCGTGTCTTTTTTCGCCCGACCCGACCTGTCAATCAATTCAGTAGGCGTGTCAGCAAATGACCAATCAGCGACCTCAATTTGTCCCGTAGGTAAACGCTCCGCCCTTCTTCTGCTCAAATGACGTCAAGTATTTGGAGCAAAAACGTTGGAGCTTCACGCAGAGCTATGCTGTGAACTGCCTGCGCGCGTGCACGCGCGTCGAGCGGCGTTCGGCCCAACGCAGAGCTCTGCCGGAGCCTTAAGACTCATAACTGGCTGTAATTATCGTACCCACCACTGCACCCTGTATTCACTGCATGGTTAACTGGACATCATTAACTTTACGCAGACTCTTCCACTGGTACATTTTCATCTTTAAATCACTTCTTCGTCTGTTACCTTCATACATCTCCTCCTACATGTCTCTGTGTGAGTGCAGCTACAGCGTGCGCTCTCAGGACATGATTACCTGCAATGTCCCCTTAGTGAGGACTGAACTTGGAAAAAGGGCCTTCTCCTACTCTGCTCCTGTTTCCTGGAACATCTTGCAATAAGATCTGAAGCTCTCGACCGTGACCTCTCTAAGTGGCTTTAAACATCTGTTTTGCGAAGTTCCTGGTAAAAACCAATGCAGACATGTTCCTGTTTTTAGTTTTCTACACCGCCTTATAATCTAGTTGTTTTTTGTAAAAAAAATTAAATACCATTTTATTTTCACTTGTTATTCTCAATTTGTACGCATCCTTCATGATTGTCTGACATTGTCGTTGTTGTTAACTGTTGTCATCACTCTTTGTTAAAATCAGGTCTCTCTTGTAAATGAGTCCCCGAGGCTCAATGGGACTAACCTGTATAAATAAAGATTGAATGAATGATTTATAGAAGCATTCCTACTGTGAGAGACTTCACCTCTAGATGTGCACGTATGCATACCAGTCTCCTTTTCTAATGTCCATGTTATCTATAGTCAGTCATCCAATATGACATTTTTTTGCAGAAACTCATCTTTATCACATCATGTAATGTGGTTTGTTGCATTAAAAATAGCCTAAACTTTTGCTTTAGAGTAGGTCTGTGGAAGCATTTATCAGACTTTATGTTTATATTACCAGTATTATAAAACACTTGGTGCTTTCACACGACGGGTTCTTCGATTGAATTGAGATCCATGGACTGACAGTCAATCAGTTTTGCAGCGACTCTTGAATACGTCGGGGGGTCACTACCTTTAAATCTTGTGACTGATGGATGACCTGTCCAACGTTTTCCCGCCTTGCTCAGTGCCAGCTGGAAGGATGAGGATCTGTTTATGCAGCTTTACACTCGGTGAAGGACGTGCACGTCTGTGTGCTTGTGAGAATGTGAACTGGTTGAATGTGCTTGCTCAGAACTTTAATTAAATATTTTATATATTTAAAATGGACTAATGAATGCGGTTACTTCAGTATATCATGTAAATGTGCACATTTAACCTACAGGCTAATGTTATCAACTTACTCTGGCATATTGGTGCATGAAAATAAAAACAATTACAAAATGTTTAACAAACTACTAAAAATGCACAACTAATGAAATTATATAATTTTGGATCATTTAAAAACTGTTTTTGTCCATGGGCCATAAGAGCTTTGACCTCCAATTCCTGGTTGGCAGGTAAAATAATGAAATTGTTTTAATTTCCTTTTTTTTTTTCTATTAAAGTGCCTTTTTTTATTTAGTTGTTTATTATCATTTCATTTCTCTCCATGTTTTATATTAGTTTTGAGGAAAGGTTGTAGATGCTTCAAAGTAGAACGTGTCTTCAAATCTCATTGCTTACGAGTCATAAAATGAGAAAATAGATTATTCTATTCTATAAATGTAAACAAACAAAAGCTGTAAGTAAAATAAAAACCCTAATAATGGCAAGATGTATTAGATAATAAGCACTGTTTTCATAGCTTTGTAACCTGTAGGATGGAGGTTAATGTTGGTTTTGTGCGTACAGCTCAGCCAGGGGCATTTCTAGAATCTGACCTTTAGGGGTGCTTCGCCCCCAGTGCTCTTGTCTTGAACACTGTGGTGGTCATTGGCATCAGCAGCATTCATAATGTGTGGGGGCACACCCTGGGAGTCCTCCCCCAGAATATTAAAGTAGATGCCATTTCCTGCATTCTGTTGTATTTTAACAGGTTTTTAAACATCTATGTTGACCTCCATGAGTAAACACTTAATTCAATAACTATTTTAGAGTTAATGGCACAACAAGAAGTAGCACTAAGCTAGTGGGGTGCAATGCAGACGTGCTAGCTAAGATGCTACAGATGCAGAACTCTGCTTTACATTACACAATCTAATAAACACTGTACAAAATCTGTTTAGTTTTAACTGATCATAACAAAGTCTAAACCAGGGGTCTGCAATCTGCGGCTCTGGAGCCACATGCGGCTCTTTGGTCCCTCTGCAGCGGCTCTTTCAAGCTTTGACCAAAACTGAATTGGTTGTTAAAGAAAAAAGACTAGATTTAGCAGTTTTTATGTCATTTCATTGGCAAATGTGTGGATATTGGAACAAGTACAAGGAGTAAAACTTTAACTTTAAGCTTTATTTCTATACTCAATTCATTTTTCCACAATAAAAAAAAACTAGGTTTGTATAGTTCATAGTTTTTATGAATTAAAAACCCTCTTTAAACTAATCAGTTTTTTCATTTGTCTTAATTTGTAAAAAAAAAAAAAAATAGAAATTATTAGTTATTTTATTTTTATTGTGTCAGCCCTAGAGGCCACAAAAGCCCCTTCCAACAAAGCTAAAGTGGCCCATGGGCCACCAGTTGATAACCACAGTTGTAGCATGTTGTTGCGGCTCTGAACACTTTTAATTTAGTTACCAAAGGTACAAAATGGCTCTTTTGATCGTAAAGGTTGCAGACCCCTGGTCTAAACTAATGCAAACAGAAGTTACAACATATATCTACATACAAAACAAAACACAATTAGCTTGAATCATTAACCTTTAATTTAACCACTAAGCATATCTGCATTTATCACTGTTGTATTCAGCTGCTCACGAGGTTGGCTGCATGGCTTTATCATCTTTTACATTTTCTCCAGACTCTGTTTAGGTTTTTAAATGGAATAAACTGTATTCCACCCTCTGAAGCAGGGCTGTTCAACTAAACTGCTCAGGGGGTCACATTTATTGAAAGCAGCAGCTCAGGGGTCACACATCCAGCAATTCATTCATTCATTCAACCTTTATTTATTCAGGTAAATCTCATTGAGCCTCGTGGGCTCATTTACAAAAGCGACCTGCTATAAATTAAAGAATGATGAACAGCAATGGTAGAATTTCCTTAAACAACAAACAACAGAAAAACATAAGAGAGAAATACAAAGTGAAATGCAAAGTATCAAAAACTAGCGAAACACCACAAGGTAGATGTACAAAATCAAAAACAAGAACATATCTGCAATGGTTTTTGCCAGGATTCCAAAAGATTCTTAAAACCATTACGTCATTACGTAATGGTAAAGTAAAGGCATTACGTAAATAAACCAACTATTACAATGACCTGTTACCTTTTAAATGGGTTTATTTTGTTGCATTGAATCATAAATTCTGAAGTTCTGAAGGAATGTGCGGACCAGCTCTGTGAGGTGCTGGCTGACATCTTCACCACCTCACTTGCACTGGAGTCAGTTCCCACCTGCCTGAAGACCGCGACCATCATCCCAGTCCCAAAGAGCTCCACAGTGACTGGTCTGAATGACTATAGACCGGTGGCCCTCACCCCGATAGTCGCTAAATGTTTTGAGAAACTGGTCATGTCCCACATCAAGACAACCGTCAACATCAACGAGGACCCTCATCAATACGCATACCGTGAGAACCGATCAACAGAGGACGCCATTTCTTCCGTGGTCCACACTGCTCTCACCCACCTGGATCAGAAGGACTCATACGTGCGTCTGCTCTTTGTGGACTTCACATCTGCCTTCAACACCATGATCCCCCAAACTCTGATAGACAAACTATCTACACTTGGACTAAGCCCCTCCATTTGTAACTGGGTACTAGACTTCTTAACAAACAGACCACAGTCCGTGAAGATCCACAACTTCTCCTCCTCCACCATAACCCTCAGCACTGGCTCTCCTCAGGGATGTGTGCTGAGCCCCCTTCTGTTCACTCTGCTCACATATGATTGTACAGCCACACATCCAGGCTGTCATATTGTTAAGTTTGCAGATGATACAGCGGTGGTGGGATGCATCACAAACAATGATGAGTCCAGCTACAGACAGGAGGTGGAACACCTGGAGAGCTGGTGCAAAGAGAATAATCTTCACATGAATGTGAAGAAGACAAAGGAGATGATTGTGGACTTCAGAAGGAACAAACACACCCATGCCCCACTGAAATAGGTGGGTCTGCAGTGGAAGTGGTCTCCAGCTACAAATACTTGGGTGTACACATGAATGATAACCTCAGCTGGAGCAACAACACCACCAGCCTGATCAAGAAAGGTCATCAGAGACTCTACTTCCTCAGACGGCTGAGACGTGCTGGTCTGAGCAGCCCAGTTCTCACCTCGTTCTACAGGTGTGCAGTGGAGAGCGTCCTGTGCTCCAGCATCAACGTGTGGCATGGAGGCTGCACAGTTGAAGAGAGGAAAGCTCTACAGAGAGTGGTGAAGGCTGCACAGAAGTCTGTTGGAGTCAGTCTCCCCACCATCACAGACATTTACACCTCCAGATGCAGGAAAAGAGCCACCTGCATCATGAAAGACCTCACTCACCCAGCACACTCACTCTTTGCCCCACTCCCCTCAGGACGGAGGTTGAGGAGCATCAAATGTAGAACCACTAGACTGAGGAACAGCTTCTACCCTGAGGCTGTTAGACTCATGAATAAATAAAAATAAAAATAAACACTGCAAAATATCACATCATACTGATGCTGATCTGTTTTCTTGTTGCTGTGTTCATCTGTGTTCATCTGTGACCATCTGCTCATACAAACTCATGTTCGTGCTGCTGTTTATTCCCACTATATTAAGCTTAGTGTATTACTAGTTGATGTTTTTCTTAGTTAATTCTAGATGTTATTACTGTTTTTCTCTTGCATTTGTTGTTGGATGTAACTGGGACCCCGTGTACATAATCTCGTTTTCATCACATGTACCACATGCGGTGCAAATGACAATAAAGACTCTCTGACTCTGACTCTCTAAATGCAATAAACAGAACCCAAACCCAGAACTGCCCTCCAAAAATGTTTTTTTTTTCTTTTTGACTTTATTTTTCAGGGGTGATGAGTTAAATTTTAGGGGTGCTTGAGCACCCCCCAAAAACAGGCTAAAACCACCACTGGTCTCAGCTGCGACCAGCTGACTGTGCCAAAAAAAATTCTGTTTGGAATTGATAAACCATCTTTACTTACAGCTGAAAAGTTTTGGTTTTACTACATAAAATATTCCAGAGGATGATCTAATGCAAAACTACACAGATGTAAAAATATGCTCAACCAAGATTTAACAATGATGAGTTTAGACTTTTTATAATCGTAGTGCCATCCTTCTTGTTTGAGTCTAACCATTCAGAAAGTGTGACAGAATTGTGGCACGTGCATAACTTTTTGAAAGCTCATCACTTAAATTCTCCACCAGATTGAATTGAACTCTATTCACAACTTTTCATGCTTGCATTTTGACCCCGTAATGGTTTGTTTCAGCTCGTGCTGACGTTATTTAGCTTCCCTAATCAGTGATATCAGCAGTGGGAGTGAAGGATGTGCACTCCATCTCTTTATCTCTTAACATTGTTGGGAAGATCATCCAGATGACAGCATGCTGCCTGTAGATCAAAAGAAAGCATGCTATAACCTGTTTCACTCGTCATTGCAAAGTTATTGTTAATCAGATTGCTCAAATCACTCATATAGTGCATTTGAACCAGTTTCTATACTGACTGGATCTGCTGCTGGTTGTTCAGAAATGGACTGGACAGTCCAGTCAGTTAGGTCTAAATCCAAAGTGAAGTAAAAGAACCCAAAGGATCAGCAGTTTATTGATCTGTACTTTCTACACAGCACCTCTCTCCCCCACAGTTAATCCACCCGTCCTGATCCAATGACATTGAGGGGCTCCTCTGGCAGTCGGCACTGCTGCTATTTGCAATTTAGATGGAGGACAAGGAGATGGGAAGGAGGCAGTGCGTTAAAATTGGGTAACATGGAAGAGTGGAGGAAAAGGAAGACCAGAAGGAAGTACAGAGAAAAGAAAAGACAGAGGAGAAAAAGGTGGCAGAAAGATGGATGCACTGCAGAAAACGATGATGTGAAATACAGGAAAACTGCTTGATGGAGAGAAAGAGAGTGGTGATCTGGTTCGATCATAAGAAATAACCAATTTTACTCAAAAAATAATGTTTTTTCAGCTACCACCTCACAAACCTTTAGCTTGATTTTTGTTCATTTGACCAAGTTAAAGCCAGTTTTGTGTTGGCTAATAACAATTAGCTGTGGCACCCATTTATCAGCTGTAGATGTACAAACAATGAGTCATTTTTGACAGTTTTCTTGAAAGGTGTCCAGTGGCTTATTAGATGTTTTGCAAACAGACAAAGGCAAAAATAATAATGCTGAGCAATAATAATGATAATAATTATGGGCAATACAAATAGCATCACTAGTCTATAGTTTTATCAAAAGTGATATATGAGGAACAACACCTAACTTAATTCTTATCAAACTTTTAAAATGTGCACCCTAAAATGCAATATTTTATTTATGATGCACAAGAAACTTAAAACTTGAAAGAAAATTTAACAAAATTGCTCAGTTTGAAACATAACTATCTGTATTTCTTGAGAGGAGAGGGTTAAACCTGTTGATTTGGAGCTGTTTTGTGCTTTTTCCATGTTTTTTACTGCAGCCAAACAGGAAGCCACAGTGGGAAGAGTAATCTTGTGCAGATTCTCCGATAGCTTTCTTCTTCACAAACAATGCTGGTCAGAACGAGGAGGCTCGTGAAGGGTGCCAAAAGGTCCAGCAACCAAACTCTGACTGATTAACACCCAGACATGTTCATTTAGTCCCCGGAACAAAACCACATTATACCACTCAAACACAGTTGTCATTTTTTAATGTTTGTTTCTTTTTGTTCTGTATAATTTTCATTTTGTATGTTGCTCATTCCAACTTAAACTGCTTTTCTTCTTTAAAGTCCAGGCTTTCTGACTGCATCTTATTTGTCAACTATATATTTTTTTACACCTCACATTCTAAATCTTTGCTGGATTTTTTGCTTTATGACAAAAGAGTTTTATGCAGAGATTTTCTAATGAATCCATGCTGTTGCATTGGATGAGGTATCAGCTTAGTACTGTATTGCTAAAATATGCAAAACCTTCCCTAAAAACACCTGGATAGAATTGTATGATGTTCTAAACCCTGTACATGTATATACTTTTCTGCACTGACGGTGCCTATCCAGATGTATTAGTAGCCCATTGCCATATGCACCAGTGTACCTCCATATCATCAGAGAGGTAGGATTTTGAACTGTACACAAATAATAGGCTGCGTGGGCCCTATCTATTTTTGTAAGGACATGGATAGTGTGTTTTTCAAATTTTGATTTGTCTGTTCACAGGACAGTTCCCTTTCAGTCGGTCTCTCGGTGCAACATATTT
>JBBPBX010091345.1:0-13951 GCA_038048925.1 Garcialebias charrua
CAATTCTACCATCGTTAGTTTGTAGCAGGTCGCTCTTGTAAATGAGTCCACGAGGCTCAATGGGATTTACCTGACTAAATAAAGGTTCAATGAATTGTAAAGGAGACCTGTTTTAAACAAAAACCACAGATGAGGTACAGCCAACAAGACAATAAAAATTAACGTCAACAAATTTTATTACAATTTACTGCTTTAGTAGAAGGTTCCAAACATTAAGATGGGAATTAAAGAATATATTTAAGGTTCAAATCACAGTATAAAACAAAACTAAACACATTTAACATTACAATAAAATGATTATGATAAATGACAATGTTCAGTCTGGTCATCTGGACAGTTTTTTTTTTTATCTGTCTCACAAAAATAATCCAGTTGACCTGACTGAACATAGTTGGATGATCAATATCAGTTTTCACTTTAAAAGGAGAATTAAGATAGGTTCAAATGCAGGTGCTGGTCATAAACTTAAATTATTGTGAAAAAGTTTATTTCAGTAAATTCATTCAAAAAGTGAAACTTGTATATTCATTCATTACACACAGACTGATGTATGAGCATGTACCATACAGCTTGAAATATATCAGTCTGTGTGTAATGAATGCATATAATCTACATGTTTCACTTTTTGAATAGAATTACTGAAATAAATCAACTTTTTTCATGATGTTCTAATTTTATGACCAGCACCTGTAGTTTGTCTAAAACTTGGCTATGTCCAAGAGGGTGAAATACAGTTCTGAGGCTGATTGCCAGTCTTGTGGTTGCTGCAGTCCATTTTGTTCTACAGCCAGTTGCAGGTACTCCTCAAAGAGAGGATCACCACACACATCAGTAGCTTGTGTTACTTCAGGGAACACACCCAGTTCCGTCTCCTCAACAGCAAATCCAGTCCCTTGAACCATATCTGCAAAACAATAGAATTGAAGATGCAAATGTGAAGGATTATTTTTACATTTACTACAATACTTTTAAATGTGGGAGTGGTGGCGCAGAGGTCAAGAAGGTGAGCTTGAGATCGGAAGATAGTTGGATGATCTATATCAGTTTTCACAGACATTTGACAGTTTACATTTAATAACGTCCGAATCCCGGAGCTTTTTGGATAGCAAAGTCCATCTTTGCCTTGAAGTCACTGTATGAATCCAACAGTGGCAGCTTCAGGGTATTGGCACAGGTGTTGGCAACAGGAAAAGGCGAATCACTTATAAACTCCATGATTGGAGTTGGACATGCAAACCTTCAGATGCTTCCAGATAATCTCACCAATAGCCACGTGTTTTGATCTCCTTCAGCCACCTGTTGCTTCCTTCTTGGCTGAGAGATGGTCTAAACATGTTCTCCAAGTCTGAAGCAGTCAGGGCCTTGTCAGAGAAACATAACACTGGGGACAGAACACTGGGATTCTGCTGTAGTGCAGCGAAGAACCCTAGACTTGCCAATCCATCTTTGAATCTGTTGACAGATATAGAACAGTGTAATCATTGTATTGTAGAATAGAAAATAACTACTCAACATCCTTAAACAACGTGTGTTAAATGCCCTTCCCAACCAAAAAAATAAATAAAAAAACAGCTGTTTACAGCGTGAAAAACATACAAAATTTCAATTTGGCTACTTCTGTAATAAATTAAAATTTAGGATTAAAATGATTTAATTTGTGATTTTACCACTGTGTTGATAGGTACAAAACTGTCCTTTCAAACCAGATAAATTCATTCATTTCATTCATCGAGTGAACGGAAGAAGAAGCGGTTACTTGACTTTAGGCAAAAAAACAAAAGAAAAGGCCCGATCAGCGATAAAGAAGGGAAATTTATTTCATTTGTGTAACATACAAAACAGTCCAGCGCAGGGGAAGTTTATGGTCAGACACAGCGCAAGCGTCCGCGGTCGTAAAAAAAAAAGCTTTGCGCGTACATGCCCTGAGGGGCTACGCGGGGCTACGCTTTTGCCTTGACGTACGTACGTGCGTGGCGTATAGGCGTATAGATAGAACGCTCAGGTATATTTCGCCCTGGCCAAGGCCACGTATGCACAGAGGATCGAGGGACAGTTCACCTCACAAGACCCACGGAGCATGTGGAAGGGCATCAAATGCATAACAGATTACAAAGGCAAGAGCAAACAATGCCCCAGGGACCCATCTCTGCCTGATGCCCTCAATAAGTTTTATGCACGTTTTGAAGATCCAAACAGACCAGCTAGCACCAGACTCACCTCATCACCAGATGAAGAGCATCTCAGAGTGACCGCAGCAGAAGTGAGAGGCAGTCTCAGAAGGATCAACCCTCATAAAGCAACCGGACCAGACAACATCCCAGGGAAAGTTCTGAAGGAATGTGCGGACCAGCTCTGTGAGGTGCTGGCTGACATCTTCACCACCTCACTTGCACTGGAGTCAGTTCCCACCTGCCTGAAGACCGCCACCATCATCCCAGTTCCAAAGAGCTCCACAGTGACTGGTCTGAATGACTATAGACCGGTGGCCCTCACCCCGAGCTAAATGTTTTGAGAAACTGGTTCCCACCTGCCTGAAGACTGCCACCATCATCCCAGTCCCAAAGAGCTCCACAGTGACTGGTCTGAATGACTATAGACCGGTGGCCCTCACCCCGATAGTCGCTAAATGTTTTGAGAAACTGGTCATGTCCCACATCAAGACAACCGTCAACATCAACGAGGACCCTCATCAATATGCATACCGCGAGAACCGATCAACAGAGGATGCCATCTCCTCTTTGGTCCACACTGCTCTCACTCACCTGGATCAGAAGGACTCATACGTGCGTCTGCTCTTTGTGGACTTCACATCTGCCTTCAACACCATGATCCCCCAAACTCTGATAGACAAACTATCCACACTTGGACTAAGCCCCTCCGTTTGTAACTGGGTCTTAGACTTCTTAACAAACAGACCACAGTCCGTGAAGATCCACAACTTCTCCTCCTCCACCATAACCCTCAGCACTGGCTCTCCCCAAGGATGTGTGCTGAGCCCTCTTCTGTTCACTCTGCTCACATATGATTGTACAGCCACACATCCAGGCTGTCATATTGTTAAGTTTGCAGATGATACAGCGGTGGTGGGATGCATCACAAACAATGATGAGTCCAGCTACAGACAGGAGGTGGAACACCTGGAGAGCTGGTGCAAAGAGAATAATCTTCACATGAATGTGAAGAAGACAAAGGAGATGATTGTGGACTTCAGAAGGAACAAACACACCCATGCCCCACTGAACATAGGTGGATCTGCGGTGGAGGTGGTCTCCAGCTACAAATACTTGGGTGTACACTTGAATGATAACCTCAGCTGGAGCAACAACACCACCAGCCTGATCAAGAAAGGTCATCAGAGACTCTACTTCCTCAGACGGCTGAGACGAGCTGGTCTGAGCAGCCCAGTTCTCACCTCCTTCTACAGGTGTGCAGTGGAGAGCATCCTGTGCTCCAGCATCAATGTGTGGCATGGAGGCTGCACAGTTGCAGAGAGGAAAGCTCTACAGAGAGTGGTGAAGGCTGCACAGAAGTCTGTTGGAGTCAGTCTCCCCACCATCACAGACATTTACACCTCCAGATGCAGGAAAAGAGCCACCTGCATCATGAAAGACCTCACTCACCCAGCACACTCACTCTTTGCCCCACTCCCCTCAGGACGGAGGTTGAGGAGCATCAAATGTAGAACCACTAGACTGAGGAACAGCTTCTACCCTGAGGCTGTTAGACTCATGAATAAATAAATAATAAGAATAAACACTGCAAAATATCACATCATGCTGATGCTGATCTGTTTTCTTGTTGCTGTGTTCATCTGTGACCATCTGCTCATACAGACTCATGTTCGTGCTGCTGTTTATAATGATGTTTTTCCACTACATTAGGGCTTAGTGTATTACTAGTTGATGTTTCTCTTAGTTAATTCTAGATGTTATTACTGTTTTTCTCTTGCATTTGTTGTTGGATGTAACTGGGACCCCGTGTACATAATCTCGTTTTCATCACATGTACCACATGCGGTGCAAATGACAATAAAGACTCTCTGACTCTCTCTTGACTCTACATCAGAAATGCGGACCTACGTCAGGCAAGTGTTTTTGGTATGCGAGATATGGCAGAATCGACCTAAGTCACACCCGTAGGTCCGGATCCCTGACGTAACTCGAGGGTTCCCATATGGAAAAGATATATAAAAACCATATAAAAAACAAGTAACCTTATATCATCCTAAGTGTATGTTTTGTATATTGTACAACATATAAGGCTTATATGATACATAAGGCATATATGATTTACTCCTGAAAGTGGCACCTTTTGCATAGATTTCATACAATATAATAAAATGAATTTTACAAGAATCATATAAAAACCATGTATGTTGAATATAAAAACTATGTATGTTGAATATAAAAACGATGTATGTTGAATATAAAAACTATGTATGTTGAATATAAAAACTATATATGTTGAATATAAAAACTATGTATGTTGAATATAAAAACTATGTATGTTGAATACATGGAACTAATATGTAAACTTATATTTCACATATATGTTTCATATGTTTCTCTTTTTAATTTTATACAATAACTTTGTAAAACACTTATACTTTACATATATGAAAAAATACAGTTACATATAAGTTTTTTGTATTGAAAGTACTTTTTTTAAGGAAATTGATGTCTTAAATTTTTTTTGTTAATGGCTACCAACAAAAAGTATTAATAAAAAACTTATATGAGTATGAACCATTACATACCGGTATATATTTATATGCATAAATGACATGTCAGCTTATGAGAATTGCATAACATTAAAAAATTACCTATTCTTATGGTTTCATGCAGTTACCATCAAATTTACATAATAAACACAAGTCACTTTAGAAATTGACAAAATTTTATTTGAACTTATAATGGTAACATGGTAACTAACATGGTAAACGGGATGAAAAAATTAAGCCTTTTAAATAGCTAAAAACTGTCAACACTTCACACTAACAAATTCACAGAACAATGTATTTAATCTCAATTAGACATTTTTACTTTTAGCGCGAAGCTCTGTGATCTTTCCATTGATCGTGCTTCCACTGCTGGAGGGCTGTGTCCCAGGCCACCGCTCAAGAGTTGCACCTACGTATGAACACAAAAGGGACATGGAAAAAGAATATCAGTACAATTGTTAATTTGAAAGAAACCAAGAAAAATCAACATTAGAAGGTTATTTACATCAAGGTGTGGGGGTTAAAACATTTTACAGGTAGTCCCCGACTTACGAGCGCTCTGACTTATGAGGTCCCGGACTTACGAGCATGCATCTCATTAAAAAAAATAAAAATAATTTTTTTATTTTTTTTTTTTTTTTTTTTTTAAATAAATGAATACATGTACAGTACTGGACAGTCACCAAGCACTTAGCCTATCCTAACACAGTTTTTAAAGATGAAGGAATAAGTTGAATTGTCTCCCTTTCACATAAAGGGAGCAAGCTCCCTATGGAGCCTGCAGGGAGGAGGGAGACAATTCAACTGACTCCTTCATCTTTAAAAACTGTGTTAGGATAGGCTAAGTGCTTGGTGACTGTACAGTACTGTACATTTATCTATTTATAAATAAAAAACAATAAAAAATAAAAATACTGTATATACTGTATATTTTTAATAAATAGATAAATGTACAGTACTGTACAGTCACCAAGCACTTAGCCTATCCTAACACAGTTTTTAAAGATGAAGATGAAGTTGAATTGTCTCCCTCCTCCCTGCAGGCTCCATAGGGAGCTTGCTCCCTTTATGTGAAAGGGAGACAATTCAACTTATTCCTTCATCTTTAAAAACTGTGTTAGGATAGGCTAAGTGCTTGGTGACTGTCCAGTACTGTACATGTATTCATTTATAAAAAAAAAAAAAAAAAAAGTAAAAAAAAAAATTTTTTTTTTTTTTTTTTACTATGTGATCCTACTTACGAATTTTTGACTTACGAGCGCCCCCTAGTGACGGAACTCGCTCGTAAGTCGGGGACTACCTGTTATATCACTCTATATGTCTACTAAGAAATACCCTGATGCATGCTCAATAATCCAGGTAGAAAAATCTAAAAAAGCTAAGTCTGGTCCTCTGGACATTCAAAAAACAAAACAAAAACAAAGCAAAAAAAATTAATAAAAAATGTAGAAACGTTTCGTCTTTCGTCCGAAAGACGTCCTCAGTCTGAGTTGCTGTATTCAGCTCAGTCTTATAAATAGCACCCTCTCACAGTGGATCAGCCAACTGGTTGATCCACTGTGAGAGGGTGCTATTTATAAGACTGAGCTGAATACAGCACCTCAGACTGAGGAAGTCTTTCGGACGAAAGACGAAACGTTTCTACTATTTTTTGTGCTTTGTTTTGTTTTATTTTTTGAATGTCCAGAGGACCAGACTTAGCTTTTTTAGATCTACTAAGAAATCCATTTCATAAAGTCAAGGCCCAGGTATAGCTCAGCGTTCGGCCGTACGGCGCTCAACGCAGTTCGAGTGCGAGGCACAAGCGTAGCCCCGCAGGGCACGAACGCGCAGAGCTCAAATTTTACGACTGCGTACGCGTGGCGCGTTGTCGCACAATAAAGTGCCCGGCGCCGGACTGTTTTGGATGTGACACAAATGTATTAAATTCCTCTTCTTCGTCCCTGATCTGGACTTTTTTTTTTTGCCAAAAGTCAAGTAATCGCTTCCTCCTCCGCTGACTCCATGACTGAAATGATGAGGAAATGAATGAATTTGTCACGAGCGAATTAAACTTGGGTCCTACGTAGCTGCGCGAGGTTCTGCAGATTTCCTGGTGTGCTGTGGGCTGCAGGACCAGCGCTCCCTGTTTTTTAAATTTATAACCTTTTAATAAGATATAAACACAAAACACTGCTGCGCTGAAGCAGCCGGCTCGCCTTTTTTTTCTCCCCCGACCTGTCATCAATTCAGTAGGCGTGTCAGCAAATGATCAACCAGCGAACGTTTCTGCGCTGTGGCTTCTCAAATTACGTCAAGAATTTTGAGCGAAAACGCGAGAATGAACGCGAGAAAAAACACAGAGCTATGCCAGTGAACGCGCGCGAAGGGAGTGGCGTTCGGCCAAAAGCAGAGCTATACCTGGGCCTTTATGAACCAGACACCGTACACCAAACTGTTAATGTGTACTGTAGTCACACTCTGACACAATAAAAGTCTGAAAACTTACTGTAGATAGCATCCAGTTTTTTTGTCCAGAGGTAGACGAGCATCTCCTCGGCCTCGTTTCCCCACTCGAAGATTGCTGACCAGCAGAGTCTCCGCAGGAAAGACTGCTGTGAGCAGATGCCTCACAAAAACTGTAGCCGAGTTTGCATTGGTAGCATAGGCCCAAGCCAGTTTCTCGACCGTCACTCCAGTCCCAGGATGGATCTCCACCTGTTTAATGGAGACATGCAAAAGGTGCATTTAGGATACTGTATAGTGATGAATGTTTTTATTCATTCTTTATTAACCAATCACCTTAGATGACAGGATATCCCTTGTTGATGGAATGACCGACTCGCATGGGGAGCTTGAGGGTGTAGGTCTGGAGAGGGACGGCAGTGAATCTGCAGATGATGGACCAGGCCTGGACTGCAGAGAACTTTTTGAGGTGGCAGTTGTGGTGTGTTCAGTTCTGAACTGTACCTCTTCAGCTAGATTAATTACAGTCTTCATAGACTTTAGGAGTTCAGGCAGATCTGTACCAATTAGATAACAAAATATTGTTCTTTATTACAAAGTTCAGTTTTGTAAAAACAGATTAAATTATTTGAATTTTATTGACTGTGTAATTGTTAAATGAGTGAAGTGATACCTTGAAAAACCAACTCCCTCAGTTTAGCATTCTCGTCTTTCAGTTCCTGGATCTGCCGCTTTAATTCAATCACTGTCTGACTTTCCTCATGTTGAAGGTCTGAAGGCGGAGTATCACTGTACATGGCGAGGAATTCCTCTGCAGGGTCCTTCCCAGTGAGAGCTTTTGGCTTCTGTGTACGCAATGATAAAGAGAGAACTGTCAGTATATTTGTATGATACCGAACTCTAAATAGATAAAAGAAAATTGATGTCACCTTGGCTTGAGTCAGAATCTGAGTCTCATCTGTATCCGAGCAGTCAGAATTGTGTTGGTATTTTAGAGGGCGGACAGATACCCTCTTGGTCAGCTCTAAAGGACTGGATGGGTGGAGCAATAAAAAATAAAAATAAAAAACAAACTCAAAAGGTGACCTCGTAAGTACTCACTAGCTTTGTTCAGTAGTTCTGTGGAGGCGTTGCATAGTTTGGCAGCTGGACACCTACACAGGTGATTTAAAGAAAAATAAGCATGCCCATTTTTAATAAAAGGGCTTACTAAAAAGGTCATTAATTTTGAAAGCGGAATTAAAAAATCTACATTACCTCTGACACGCTCTTCTTCATCAGAAGATGTTAATCCTGCAAAAAATGTTCACAAACATTGATGTGAAAAAAGTTTTAGGCCCAATTTTTGTCAGCAGATTACATATGTATAAATCACTTGAGAATGACAAACATACCGCTTAAAAAAAACTCCGGAGCTACTTTTTAAGTGCGACTCCTTTTGGATTTAGTCACCATGTCCAGGTCCTCCTCATCCTGCTCTGCCTGACTAGTCAGGTTGTAATTCTCACACTCACGACGTTTGGCTTAAGTGAAGAGAGAAAAAAACACATTTCAACAATATTTGGATTAAGATATACATTTCATTTTAAATGTATCAAAACTTACAAGAAGTACTTTTTATCTTTATTAATGGGATGTCATCCAGTCACCCCCAGGGTTAATTTTATCCCTCAATGCCCGTTTGGTTTTTGTGTCACTCATCTTATTTGGCCAATTACCACACTTCACTAGTATTGGCCAGAATTGGACACCACTACTTTTGAAAAGTGGGACACCATCAATGTTTACAGTAATCTGCACATCATTGCTGACGTAAATAACGACAGATCCCCTTCTCTAGGCCATAGTACATGTACTGCCCGCCACATTTAGGCTCCGTGGTGTTACACTGTGGGGTAGTAGTGTATGGCAATCCACAGGCAATATGTGTCCTTGCTTTCTTAATATGGCCAATAAACCATTAAGTGCTCTGTGTGTCAATGCGTGTTCTAAGGCCCATTACGTACTGTACTGTAATGTAGTTCACTTCGCCTATCCTAACACAGTACCCTACATAAATATAAAAAAAACACATACAGTACATTTAGAGACAATTTAGAGACAATTACAGTAAATCAAAAAATAAAATTTCTTACTTTGAGCTGGTCAAGCTTGTCTCCATCTGTTTGCATGTTAGCTCTTGCAGGTCCGAGTTCTGCAGCTTCGTGCTGCTCCACGCGGTCCAAACTGTTTACAAGAAGGACTGTTAGCATGTTACCTCCATACATAATGAAGGGAAAAAGAGTGAATAACTTACTGCGCCGTTTCTTCGCTGTGTCCATCTGTAGTGGACCTACCCAGGGTCAAACTAAGGTTTTTTGAACTGTCCAGTGATGACCTTTACTGACCTCTCAGTAAAGCAAGACATTTACTACAAAATCATTCCATTAGTTGTAATCTTAGAACATAGTCACCAAAAGAGACTATTTCTATCTTTGATTTTAGGCTGATGTGATCAAAAGAATAACTTTTGTCATTTTCATGATGTGTGCTTTTAAGCTGTGTTATTCTGTAAGAGTATTACTGTGTTCACTGCTGTGTTAAAGGTGAAGTCTCGGGTCACAGAGACCGGACGGTTTTGTTTAGAAAGTCAGAAGACAGTTAATCTGTTGTTTTTCATGAAAGGGCTCCAGCTGCTCTGTCTTTTCCTAAACAAATCTCCCTCTGCTCTGGCTGTAACCTTGGGTCGCGATAAGACAAGTGAACTCCTCGATTGATCCTGCTTTAAGTCCTAAGTTTGGTGGCTGAACGCTTCAGAGTTTGGAAGGAACGAGAAAGTTCCTGAAGAGTTTCTGGGAGCTTCAAAAGAGATGTGAACCTTCCCAAAGAGCTGAATGACCACCAGTCACGCGCTAAGGACTCGTCATCCAGCTGGGACTGATAACAGGCTGTTATGAGTCCACTTCGAATGAGCGTAAGCTCAAACTTTGTTATTCCTTCCTGGAATAAATTATCTTGAGCCAAAAACCACGATTGCCACGACTTCTGCCGACGAAAGCGAGTATCACCGACACCGACAAGGTAAACACGTCTGGAGTCCAGCTTGGACTTGCGGGACCGACGACTCGTCAGTCCAAAGCTGACCACAGCTCTTTGCCAGAACCAAGGCGGACGTCTTAAGGTAAAGGAGCCGCTGTTTGCTTGCTGGAGGTGTGATGATATCTTAGCTGGACGCGTACGGAAGAGTGTCATCTGGTTTCATAAATGCAAGATAAACTTCCTCTCTTAACCTCCCAATTCTTCTTAAATCTTTCCTCCTATCCTTTTCCCTACATCTGGTGGCCGTACGTGTTTTCTAAAAGTTTATTGATAGCTCTGTGGTCTCTCATGAACTGTAACGTCATGTTTGCATAAGAGGATCCAAGTTTTAAACTCTGAGGATAATAATTTTGGCTGGAAGTGTTCAAAGCAGGCAGATTCTGCATGTTTTTATCATTTGAGGCTGAGGAATTGTTATTCGTTTCAACTCTGTTACACGCTGTTGGAAGCATTCAGGTGAGGTTTTTGTCAGTCCGTGGTCTGTGGGGGTTCTGGTTCGGTCCAGTTCACGCAGACTCCTGTACAAAGCTTTGTTTGACCGCCGAGTCAAAAGCCTGAAAGCTACTTTAACATCTACAAGATTGCTGTGCTGGTATTTTACATTTTAGAGCAGGTCAAAGAAGCATATAACTGTTAGAACGGTGTCGGATAGTGGTTCTGAAACCCGAGTTCTGCTCCTTAAAAGTGGACCAGAACCGACCTTGACGCGCTCCGAGAGAGTCCGTGTTTGTTCAACAGCTGCAGTGCTGTGTTACTGAGCGTAACTAAGTTGGCCTGTCTAGGTGTGTTCGCCGCATGTTTCAGAATTTTGGGAAGTTAATTTGTAGCGTTTGAGTTGTTTTAAGAGTCTATAAAGTTGTGGTCTGCTGTGCAAGCTAACGTTAAGAAGACGTGTCCACTCTCGTAGCGAACGCTGATTCGCTGATTTGGGAACGCACGCTGTTGCGAACAACCCACTTTGTCGTCATTTCCGGCACTGCATTGGTCGAAGGTAATAGAACTACATTCACCATGGTTGCTTGGGAAAAGGACTACAAGCGCTGTGATTGATTGGTTGACGTCACGTATCTGTTTAGCGAGCTCCGCCTCGCTCAACGGAAGCTGGTGACGCGCTGCGTCGACCCGCCTACTTGTGTCGTCATTTCCAGGTGCACTTCGGGTGATAAGCAGTTCACACACTCACAGTGAGTTTAAACACTCATTTAAAGCCATCTAAACTGTCTAACAACATAGATTTGTCTCTGACAAGAACGTGGTTCGAGCGTTTATCACGAACACACTAGAAACTAACTCTAAAAGGTAGTTTTCAGTTAAATACTGAATGAAATAAATCAGTCTCCACGTGATAAATATAGACTCAAAGCTGCCCCCTGTTGGTTAAAAGACGTTGACAGATGAGTTTTCTCAAAGACATCATAAAAAAGTCAGCATTTTTATGGTGAATTACCAGCTTTTAAAATTGTTCTGTACGCAAACAAAAACTCCTGTTTATTCTAAATACAAATTTTAGAATAACAGGGTACTGACAAACAATTTATGCTCATTTTAAATACTGAAGAGATTTAAAATAACACTAAAAAGGGCATTTTTTTTTATTTGATTTTCAAATTAAAAAAAAAAATGATGATGGAGAATAGAGCATTTCCACATTAAGCTCTTCACATCTCTGAATTTTAAACAGAATTGGTGTGCACAACTGCACACTTTTAGTTAAAAATGGCATTTTTAACGTTTTTCTGTGTACAATTAATGACTCCAGTTTATTTTAAATAAAAAGTTTAAAATAACAAACAAAATTACATTTTTCAATCCAGATAACTGCGGCAACTCAAAACAGTTTTACTGAATCTGAAATACATTCTCTTGGAGCAAAATAAAACAAAATCTGCTAACATTTTAGTGTTAACATTGCATTTATTTGAAATCTTTAAAAAGGCGTTTGAGTGAAAGACAGAAAACATTAAGCGTGGTTTAATAGTAAGAAACATGAGGGAGATAGTATATTGTGTCCTTAAACACATATAGTGTCACCCAGATGTAACTAAAGGATTTTAACAGGGGTCAGTATTAAGCTGACCTCTTTATCCTTAATTAACTTACTTATTCAGATTGAATAGTAATTTCACGGATTCTTTTCTTTTTCAGTTTACCCAATATTTCTGTGATCTTTATGATGGATAAATAAACAGAGCTATAGAGTGACAAAGACATTAACTTAGTTGGTATGCCAGGCGACACTACCATTTATTTAAAATAAATCACTAAATTAACACCATTACACTTGATTGACATGATTTCACTTTCTTTCAATTTAATACGTCAGCACACTTAAATTCAACACAACAGACTTCAATACTGGATGTTAACATATTTAGTCTGTGGGCTCTTTAGCTTAAAATAGTTTCCAGCTTAGAATTTAGGGAAAGGAGAGGAGGAAAGATTTAAGGAGAATTGAGAGGTTGAGAGAGGAAGTTTATCTTGCACTTATGAAACCAGATGACACTCTTCCATACGCGTCCAGCTAAGATATCATCACACCTCCAGCAAGCAAACAGCGGCTCCTTTACCTTAAGACGTCCGCCTCGGTTCTGGTAAAGAGCTGTGATCAGCTTTGGACTGACGAGTCGTCGGTCCCGCAAGTCCAAGCTGGATTCCACATGTGTTTACCTTGTCGGTGTCGGTGATACTCGCTTTCGTCGGCAGAAGCCGTGGCAGTCGTGGCTTTTTTGCTCAAGATAATTTATTCCAGGAAGGAATAACAAAGTTTGAGCTTACGCTCATTCGAAGTGGATTCATAACAGCATGTTATACAATCCTTAGCTGAATGACCGTCCTTGGCGGGTGACAGGCATTCATCCAGCTCTTTGGGACGTCTTCATGTCTTTGAAGCTCCCAGAAACTCTGGAACCTTCTCGTTCCTTCCAAACTCTGAAGCGTTCAGCAACAGCTTAGAACTTAGTACCGGCTCTCAGAGGAGAGCGACTTGTTTTTTCCCCATTGGTCCGACAGGACCGGTCGGGGAGTTCACTTGTTGTTATCAGAGTACAAGGCCACAGCCAGCAGCAGAGGGAAATGTTTAGGAAAAGACAGCAAGCTGGAGCCCTTTTCATGAAAAACAACAGATTAACTGTCTTCTGACTTTCTAAACAAAACCGTCCGGTCTCTGTGACCCGAGATTTCACCTTTAACACAGCAGTGAACACCGTTTAACTCTTACAGAATAACACAGCTTAAAAGCACACATCATGAAAATGACAAAAGTTATTCTTTTGGTCACATTAGAATAAAATCAAAGATAGAAATAGTCTCTTTTGGTGACTATGTTCTAAGATTACAACTAATGGAATGATTTTGTAGTAAATGTCTTGCTTTACTGAGAGGTCAGTAAAGGTCATCACTGGACAGTTCAAAAACCTTAGTTTGACCCTGGGTAGGTCCACTACATCTCCCCCCTTTTGGAAGCCATCGCCAGTCCTTGGGGATGGGGTCCAACACGAAAGGAAACCTTGAACTGTCTTTGATCTTGAAGTAATCCAGCAAGTGGAAAAGAAAAATCAAAAATTATAATCCCATAAAGTTTTTGGAAATTCCATACTGTTCGGAGGTAATCCCATTGCGAAAAGCTTTTAATCCTTTGGAAAACAAAGTCTGTGATCCCTTGGAAAGCAAAGTCTTATAATCCACAGCGGTAATTCCACAGCAGTAATT
>JBBPBX010091346.1:0-13951 GCA_038048925.1 Garcialebias charrua
CAAACAAACAAACACACAAACAAACAACAAACAAACAAACAAACAAACAAACAAACAAACAAACAAACAAACAAACAAACAAACAAACACATGAAGCCTTGAACACAATTCATAAATTACTACTAATAATTAGATACTAATAATAATTATACATACAGGTACTAATACATGATTATGTAATGTAATTTTGTTTTTTTGAAATGTAACTCCGTTTTTTTCAAATGTGGTATAATAACATTTTTTCAGTGCTGGGCAGCGCTAACCCAAAAATTAGTTCCACTATTTCTAAAGCGCTAATTAATTTATTTAGGTCCACAATTTCAAAAGCACTAATGTCTTATAAAAATTAGGGGAAGCTAATTCTAAACCGCTAATTCTAAAATAAAACACCATCAGACAAGAAGCAAGTTTTAAGTTGTTTGTATTGTACTATAGACTTAGGAAGGTATTTATAATAATATTGTTTGTAATAATAATCATTTTCTTTGAGTATAACCAATAGACAGGAAGGTATTTATAATAATATTGTTTGTAATAATAATCATTTTCTTTGAGTATAACCAATAGACAGGAAGGTATTTATAATAATATTGTTTGTAATAATAATCATTTTCTTTGAGTATAACCAATAGACAGGAAGGTATTTATAATAATATTCAGTGTTTCCCCTACCATTATACAAGCGGGGTGCCCCACCCCGCCAACAGAACTGAGCACCCCGCCTACCAAACCGAACTTGCCCCCCCACCCGGCACTGACATAGCACTAAGCTGCACAAAATACAGGCTCTCTAGCTAAAAAGCTAAAGGGGCCTCTTCCCTCATGCTGAAAGCTCCCTACCCCTGCTCAAAAACTGTTGGTACAAGCTTCGCTCAGACATGTCTCCATCCCTCCCCATCAACAAAAATTATGGATGAGATGAGCACCCCGCCATGGCAAGTTAACTAGGGGAAACACTGATTGTTAAGACATAGATGACATAAGACATATAATAATGTTATAAATGTTTTTGTTTATCCTGTCTGGAGGTGATACGTGCGTAATGGCCGCAGTGTATGGACCGGCCGAGGTCAAAGTCAGCAAGGAAATCTACGATCGAGCGACCCTGGAGGTGCTGATCCAGCCTAAAGTGGGCCTGCCGGGTAACTTGACCTTTCTGAAGACTGAAACTCATGAATGTGCTGAACGAATGCCGTAAACACGACAACTCAAAGTGAACAGATTGGTCCTGAGCCAAACAGTGTTTTAGTGTTTTGTTTACAGTCTGGAGCAGATTGTTCGTCTCACCTTTAAGACACAAACTGTTATGATTAAATCAATATTCACAGAAACATGAGAGGAAAGTCAGGAATTTACACAAAATGGAAGGTTTAACCTTACAGACTTTTTTTTGAGTCTGACAGGCTGGTTTAGCTTCATTTTTTATTGTTAGATGCCTCATTTTACTTGTCAACACCAAAATGTTTGCAGTAGGAGAGAGGTTTAAATACCGTATTTTCCGCCCTATAAGTCGCATTGTCCAATTATGTCCAATAAATTGGAAAAATCCATAAACATGTCGCACCGCCGTATAAGTTGCATCTATTATGCGTCACCGCTGACGCGTCGCGTATGTTACACGTCAGCGGTGACAACCCGAAATGTGGGCCGGAGGTTTGCCCTGCTGCAAATGGCGGCCACAGGAGCGTGCACTGAAGGACTTTAACAAGATTAACACGGTAAAAACAATTATTTGTTTGCTGAAAATTATAGCAAAGATGTATCTTAGCTGAACTTTTCCTTAATAAATGCACGTAATTGTCAAATCAGCTGGATTTCAATCTGGATTTAAATCAGCTGGATTTAAAAAGTAGTTTCGCTACGTGCACCCGCACGGATTGGACCGCAGAATTTTCTTTAAAATTTAGCAAGGTAAACACTTTAAATATATATTTGTTTGCTGACATTATAGCAAAAGTGTTTCTGAGCATTATCCTTTCTTTAATAAATTCACGTAATGTTCAAATCAGCTGGATTTAAATTGTTTCGCTTTGACGTCTTCCAAACTGTCGCGCGCTGCGAAAATAAAATAATAAATAATTTTAGCTCAAACATCTCATACAGCTAACAGTTTGTAAATGTCCATCCAGTGATTACTTTCTGTAAGTTTCATCAAAATCTGTAGAGTGGTTCTTGACCTATTTTGCTAACAAACACTGAGGTAACAGTAGTTCAGACCTCCAGAGTTCAGGAGGCCGGGCTGGGACAGAGTGAGTCCGAGCAGAGGAGGCTTTTTTTGGACACGTGAGCTGGGAACGGTCGGTGGACCCTAGCGGCTGAAAGTGGTACTGCTCCATTTTTTTCGTCAGAATGAATGGAAACTGTCATATCTCAGCCAAAAATTGGTCTAAAAATATGTGAAAAAATCATAAATATGTTGCTTCGCCCCATAAGTCGCAGGACAGGAAAATTAGTTTTAAAAAACTGTGACTTATAGGCCGGAAAATACGGTACTCAGATTTGTTGGACAGTCCTCTTCTAAACGACCTGTGAAGTTTTTGACAAAAATTTGATTTAATTTGGACATTTTTTCCACAGACACAAGTAGAAAGGTAAATATTTGTAGTTCTTACACTGACAAACCCTGTTGTATTTAGAAATCGTATCATTTAAAGCTGCACTCTGCAGTTTTTGTAGAACGCAGCACTTAGGAAAATTTTCAACAGGGAAAGCATTCTGGTCCCACCCCACTCAGAGCCATAAATGGCTCTGCTCGCTCTTGCTCTCGCTGCAGCTTCTGAATGCTCCGCCTCCACTACATGTCCTGTCTCAACCGCTGCGAAGTTCTGTGATTATATGTTAATAAAACGTTCTAAAAAATAAAATAAAAACACGGAGCGCTGATCCAGCACACCAGAACACCATGAAATCTGCTGAGCCTCGCGCAGCCACGTTGAACCCGAGTTTAATTCGCTCGTGACCAGTGGTGGGCCCTCGACCGCTAGAGAGCGCTAATGCGCTAATCCGCTTATAGCGTAGCTAAATAATCTGTTAGCTTTACAGCGGATTAACTAACTTTTATAATTCATACGCGGATTTGCGCTATTTTTATTTAAAATGCAGTACCGCTAATAACTAATTATCTATCAGTAAAACCGAAAAAACTTATTTACAAGCCCGGACGACTGCTAACAGACCATATCCTGTCAGCGCCGGATGTGGTCCGTGACAAAAAAGCGTCCCCTCAGTCTCTTTACTAGAGCGAGCGCTCTCAGTTAGCAGCCAGTGTGTTACTCTGCAGCCTTATTGCTTGTTTTCGAAGAGTCAGACGAAGAGTTTTTAACATGGAGGGTGAACTTATGGATGTTTCTCAGCGGCCTACGCGACGCGTCTGGATTTTTAAAAGTATTTCTCCACTGCCCTCTTCAAAATGGCGGCCGCGACGGCCACAGAAGATAAGGACTTTCCATGAAAACACGGTAAAAACAATTATTTCTTTGCTGAGAAAAAATATATTTCTTATCTGACTTTATAGCACAAGGTTTTTCTGAGCTTAACCGGTTCAAATGGTCAAATCTGCTGGATTAAAAAAATTATTTCGCCATTTGTCCTCTTCAAAATGGCGGCCGCCATTTTGAAGAGGGCAACTGGCGAAATAATTTTTTTTGACCATTTGAACCGATTAAGCTCAGAAAAACCTTGTGCTATAAAGTCAGTGACTTTATAGCACAAGGTTTTTCTGAGCTTAACCGGTTCAAATGGTCAAATCTGCTGGATTAAAAAAATTATTTCGCCAGTTGCCCTCTTCAAAATGGCGGTTAGCGTGTTAGCATTAGCGTCCGCTAGCATTGGTAATACATAAGTGCTTTTGAAATTGTGGACCTAAATAAATCAATAAGTGCTTTAGAAATAGCGGAACTAATTTTTGGATTAGCGCTGCCCAGCACTGCTCGTGACAAATTCATCCATTTCCTCATTTCAGTCATGGATCAGTGGAGGAGGAAGCGATCACTTGACTTTTGGCAAAAAAAACAAAAGAAAAGTCCAGATCAGGGATGAAGAAGGGGAATTTAATACATTTGTGTCACATACAAAACAGTTTTGCATCGCTTTGCAATTATTTCAACGAGAACCTGCGCGGCCGCGGGGGCTGGGACAGGCGGGGGCGTGGGTTAGGAGCGTGAGAAGTGAGAAGCTCTGTTTTTATTGGCTGGTTAACGGCGGGTCACTGTGGCTTTTTAGAAATGCTTTTAGTACCACCTGGAGAAGCAAGGGGACTATAGTTTTTTCAGAGATTACTTTGTCTAACATCAGTCTGTCAGGAGATAGTGACAGAGTGAAGAAATATGTTAAAAATATATTTTTAGAAAACTTACAGACTGCACTACAGAAACTGCAGACTGTAGCTTTAAAGCAGCAAAACATAAAATCAATATTTTTTACATGGCTGTGAAGAATGCACCGATCAGCAGGTTCACTAATGATTCTAATAAATACATTTCAGGTTTAAGTCCCGAGTTTTAAAAAGGAGGCAGATGCAGATGTGGACATCTTGGTTCAGTTGTCATTTAAAAAGTTAAATGTCTTCAGCCACAGAAACCGTCCAGCTGCCTCCTTCTTAAAACTCTTAGGGTTTTCAGGTCCTATCAGACATTGGACAGACTTTGTTCAGGATGAAGCTGCGTTCCTCCAGCACAGCACCGGGTGGCGCTGGTCTCCTGCATCATGTCTTCTTCTTCTTCTTCTTCAGGTGTGAGGGAGCGGTCGCAGGAGCAGTGTGTGAGAGAAACGTGCGAGGCAGCTCTGCTCCTATCTCTTCATCCTCGCTCCTCGCTGACGCTCATCCTTCAGGTTCTTCACGACGACGGCTCCGTATCCTTCACCGATGCTCTGTAGATCTTTGTGAGCCGGGGGGGTAAACTTGGCGCTTTTATTTTGGCGGGTGTTGTCCCTGACCCGGTCCTCAGCTCCTGGCCTGCTGTCTGAACGCAGCCTGCATGGCTCTGATGGATGCGGGTCTGTCCATGAGCCGCCTGTTCTGTGGCGTGACCTGCGCCATCACCGAAGACGGGCAGATCATCACCGACCCCACGGCCGCTCAGGAGAAGGTAAATCTGAGGCTCGGGTTCTGGAACGATCCAACGTCTGGTGAACACAAACACACAGCAGGTTCCACCTCGTCACTGGTTCCAGGTTCTGATCCAGCAGCTCGTAGAACCTCCTGCAGCAGAACCTTCAGTGGTTTTCTGTAGGACTTGGTCAGTCTCTCTCATGGTTCTGGAGGAGTTCTGGCCCCGTTGCTTCACTTCATTGAGGTTTCTGCTCAGCTCTCAGTCAGGTTCAGATTCTGGACTCTGACTGGACTGTTGCAGCACATTGGTTCTGTGCTTTCTGACCCGTTCTGTTGTAGATCAGCTGCTGTGTTCTGGATCATGGTTCTGTTGGACTCGGAACCTTTAGTCTGCAGAGTTGTTCCGGGTCCACTCAGTAACTGACAGGAGCCCAAACCACTGGCCCTCTACCTCCGTGCTGACAACTGGAATAAGGTGTTTGCTGCAGTGCATTCTGGGTAAACATCTGTCCTCTGATCTGGTTCTGGTCCAGAAGTCATGTGGTTCCTCCAGATGAAAATGTCCAAACTGAAGTCCTGCTTCCATCTGGCTTCATCTTTGTCTGACAGAGCTTAAAGCAACATCTGAGGATGAACAGTGTCTACAGATGATGATCTGTGGAAGTGGGCCTGACTCCAGAACCAGGCCTGGTTTTAATGCACCAATCAATCAATCAACTTTATTTGTATAGCACATTTTAAAAACCACTGGGTTAACCAAAGTGCTGTACAATAACACAAAAGCGAAGTCAATTAAAACAATAAAAAGCATACCAAAAAAATACATGTACCAGTCTCACTGCAGGTGTGTTAAAATGCCATAAAAAATAAGATCACGTGTTAAAAGCCAAGGAATAAAAGTGTGTTTTTAAAAGGGATTTAAAAACAGGAAGAGAGGAGGCCTGTCTGACACTCAATGGTAAGTTGTTCCACAACCTGGGAGCAACGACAGCAAAATGCTCTGTCACCTCTGAGCTTCAGCCTAGTTTTGGGGACTGTCAGCAGCAACTGATCAGCTGATCTTAGAGATCGGGGAGGGCAGTAGGGCTGAAGCAGCTCAGACAGATATGGTGGGGCAAGGTTGTTCAGGCATTTAAAAACAAACAGCAAAAGTTTAAAATGAATTCTGTAGTGCACAGGGAGCCAGTGAAGGGACGCCAGGATGGGAGTGATATGCTCACGCCTACGAGTCTGAGTTAAGAGGCGAGCAGCAGAGTTCTGCACGAGCTGCAGACGGGCGAGAGAGGTCTGGCTGATGCCTACATACAGTGCATTACAGTAATCAAGACGAGATGTGATAAAAGCGTGGATTAATTTCTCCAAGTCAGGTCTTGATAAGATTGGTTTCACTTTTGCAATTTGTCGAAGCTGATAAAAACTTTTCTGAACAACACTGCTGATCTGTTTATCAAATTTAAAATCGGACTCAAACTTCACCCCCAGATTGGTGACAGAGTCCCTGAGGTAACATGACAGTGAGCCAAGGTCTATGCTGGAAGAGGACAGCAACTCGGTCTAAACATCATGACTTCAGTCTTGTTCTCGTTTAGACTGAGGAAGTTAAAGGGGACCACATATAGGTCTTTAAAATTTTTATGTTATGTCTGTGTGCTATCTTGACAATATTAATTCATTTTAATACACAAAATAATTCTTAGATAATTAATTATACCCTTTTTAATTCTGCCATTTTTAACTTTCGTTTTGAACGACCGGTTTCTTGAAGTCCACGCCCTTCAACGATCTGTTAACGCCCTCTGTAACAGCCAGTATCTGTAATGTGTTGTTGTTTTAAAATTAGCTCTTTTTTTATTACTCATTTGACTTACTGTTAGTGCTAGCTTAAGATAACTTACCGAAACCCGTCTGAGCGCGCCGCAATTTGCTGCTCCTTTTAGCATGAGACCACCCGAATCCGATGCTAATGTTAGCTTGTTCCTCTTCCGGTGTTCGCCAGCTCCGCTCGTTGCACGCAGAGATTTTGGGAGTTATCGCTGTTCCAGTCAAGACAACACAAAGTTCACCAAGTGTCTCCCGTAAATTAATCCGTAAGGAGAAGGTCCTCGCTGCTGCGAGGCTGCTGCGAGGCTGCAGCGAGGCTGTACAGTTGAAGCTCCGCTCCATCGCGCCAGAAGAGGGTCCCGTTGCCGCCGGTCCCTACGCCGGCGGTCTGCTCGTTTTATTTCTACCGGCTGCGCGTTGGGAGCGATCGCAAATACACTAAAAATTGAACTAAAACATAAAAATAACAATTATACTTTATTTATAAAGCCATTTAAAAAAAACACAGCTGCAACAAAGTGCTGTACACATGAAATTAAGAACATATAAACAAAAGATGAGATGAAATCATGAAAAACAACAGTCATGTGTTTAATACAGAAGTGGGTTGAGCCCAGAGCCATATACTGGTTCCCCACACCATGTGTCGTTGTGTCCTTGGGCAAGACACTTAACCCCGAGTTGCTCCCGGTAGGACTGGAAAGCACCTTGCATGGTAGTCTGCCGCTACCGATGTATGAATGTGTGTAGCATTCAATGTGTGTAGCGCTTTGAGATTTTCACTAATGAAAAGCGCGTTATAAATTCAATTCATTATTATATAGAGAGTTCCGACACTCTTTGAACTCGCCGACAGGCGGTCAATCGTTCCAAACAACGGCTATGGAAACCTTGTGAAGCTGCGCCCTCTGGCGGCGACGGAGTGCTACTGCAGGCAGAGTCAGACTGTAAAACAGAGCCATGGAACAAATCGCCCCCTCCATGACCCACGTGACTTCCGCATTCCATTCTTACAACGGAACTCTATGGAAGTGTCGCAACTCTCACTTTACAGGTAGTCCCCGATTTACGAGCGAGATCCGTTACAACGAGGCGCTCGTAAACCGGAAATCTCGTAATTTGGAACGGTTGCCATGTCTCTCGTAAGTCCGGAATTTCGCTCGTAAATTGGAACGGTTTCGCTAGCGCGACTACAAACACTCGTTTTTCATCAAAAAACTGCTTATGAGTGCATAAAAATGATCGGAAACGTGTGTCCATATGTTTAGCTAACTAACTGTGGTGAAAAAACACATGAAAACTCAGTATTTTTTGCGTTTTTTCCAAAAATTCGCCAGCTCGTAAGTCTGGAACCTCGTAGATCAGAGCGCTCGTAATTCGGGGACTACCTGTATATGGCTCTGGTTGAGCCCAGAGCCATATAAAGTGAGAGTTGCGACACTCCCATAGAGTTCCGTTGTAAGAATGGAATGCGGAAGTCACGTGGGTCATGGAGGGGGCGATTTGTTCCATAGCTCTGGTTAAAGTCTGAAGCTGCCTGCAGTAGCGCTCCGTCGCCGCCAGAGGGCGCAGCGACACAAGGTTTCCATAGCCGTTGTTTGGAACGATTGACCGCCTGTCGGCGACTTCAAAGAGTGTCAGAACTCTCTATATATATGGCTCTGGTTGAGCCTAACCAGGGGTTGCTAGGTGAGGGGCTGGACTCAGGTTGTGGTGGGTTGTGGCTGCGGTTTGTGACGTCACAAACCGCAGGAAGTGAGAAACGAACCGTTTATATCACAGACTAGCCTGGTGCGGGTTCGCGTCCCGGCCACTACACACCTTGGGGTGTCTATGAGTGCACACCTATTTCTCCAGCTCCCCGAGCGCTTTCTATGGCTGCTCACTGCACCACCTGGTAGGTGGTTGGGTTAAATGCAGAGACGAATTTCGTCTGTGTATGGGAAACATACGCAGATGACAGGAATAGACAATTATTATTATTATTATTATTAAAACCAGACCCTTGTCCTTCACTTTTTGCTTCGGACTAGGGTCTGGCATTCTTCCCATAGAAAACGATTTCTCCTGGAGGCGTTGGCCTCTGCTGAGGAACAAGACCACTGGATCTTAGAAAAATTTGAACAGGGAAAAGCATTCTGCTCCCTCCCCTCAGAGCCATATATGGCTGCTCCCCCGTGGTCTGCTGAACTTGACTTCAGCTCCGCCTCCTGCAGCTTTTCTCTCGCTGCCTACATATTCTGTGTTTATATGTTAATAAAACGTTTTTAAAAAATAAAATAAAACCATGGATCGCTGGTCCAGCTCACCAGAAGACCAGAAAATCTGCAGGGACTCGGGCAGCAACGTAAAACCCGAGTTTAATTCTCTCGTGACAACCTGAGGCATTTCCTCGTAGCGGAGAGAGAGGAGGAGGAGGGAGAAGGGAGCGATCACTTGACTTTTGGCCAAAAAAACAAAAGAAAACTCCAGATAAGGGATTAAGAAGGGGAAATTAATACATTTATATCACATATAAAACAGTCCTGCATCGCTTTGCATCGCTTTGAATGAGAACATGCGGCTGCTCGCTGGCTGCGCGCTGGCAGAGCCCTTTATAGGGCTCTGCGCGCTGGGACAGGTGGGGGCATGGGTTAGGGGGCCAAAAACTCCGCCCCTTCTGTTCTCTGATTGGTCCGGTCAAAAATCTACCGGAGAAATCGTTGTCTATGAGAGAAATCCCAGACTGTGCAGTGAAGGGAAATGAGAATTGAGCGGAGCTGTGCAGGAAGGCGAGGGCCAGGCTAATCACAGATAAATAAATCTACTTAGAGTAAATAAACCACTGGGTGCATTTCTTTGGCCTTAGGACTGTTTTTTTATGAAGTAAATACCCAAAGTTGAGTAAAAAAACATTAAAAAGTGAATTTTGCATGTGTGGTCCCCTTTAACCTTTAAAGGTTCAGTCTGCAGTTTCTGTAGAACATCAGCACTTAGAAAAAATTTCAACAAGCAAAGCATTCTGATCCCTCCCCCTCAGAGCCATATATGGCTCTGCCCCCTTGTGGTCTGTTGAAATTCAAATTCAAGCTCTGTTTTTATTGGCTGATTCAAATTCAAGCTCGGTTTTTATTGGCTGGTTACAAACTTTGTTTTTATTGGCTGGAAAATGGCGGGTCACTTTTTCTTTTTAGAAATGCTTATTTACCACCTGGAGAAGCAAGGGGACAATATTTTTTTTTTTTTCAGAGATTACCTCTCTAACATCAATCTAGTGACAGAGTGAAGAAATATGTTAAAAATATATTGTTAGAAAAGTTACATATAGCAGCTTTAACATCGTTAAGGCAGTGTGTGAGTTGCTGGAGTGTATTGATTTGTGCCAGGGGAAGATAGATCTGGCAATCATCAGCATAAAAATGAAAAGCTATCCCATGTTTCCTAAAAATTAAGCCGAGGGGGAGTAAATAAAGAGCAAATAAAAGAGGGCCAAGGATAGAGCCCTGGGGTACGCCATGTGGAAGAGGAGCAGTGGAAGACATAAAATTGTCAATTTTTACACAAAAACTCCTAGACCTGGTTTTAATGCAGCAAGGTCCAGATCAGAGCCAGGCCTGGTTTTAATGCAGTGGCCCCTGAGGGAAAGAAGATCACCACCATCCAATATTGATTACCGATACTTTTAGCTTTTCTGTTCAGTTAATTTTTCTAAATTCAGCTTTTAGATTCTGATTAGCATTATTTATTTACTAACCTTTATTTAACCAGGCAAATCCCATTGAGATCACAGTTCTCTTTTGCATGGGAGGCCTGGACCTGAAGGCAGTCTAACATGCATGTTTTTGGTCTGTGGGAGGAAACTGGAGTACGCTGAGAAAACCCACACATACACGGAGAGAACATGCAAACTGCACACAGAAAAACCCCAGCTCCAACCGGGGATTGAACTCACAACTTTCATGCTGTGAGGCAACAGTGCTAACCACTGAGCCATCGTGCTGCCAATTATGCTACTTTTAGCTCCAGTTTAGCTACTTTTAGTTCCAGATTAGCTACTTTTAGCTAGCTTTTTGTTATTTGTAGCTTCTGTTTTGGCACTTTTAACCATTATTTTCCCTAAACTTAGGTTTTAACTACTGTTTGTCTATTACAGGAAGATAACTGCTACTTTCAGCAAGCCTTTAGCTACATGTAGCTAACACTTAGCTGCTTATATGTATATACAGTATACAGTACAGTATATATATATATATATATATATATATTAACTATTATTATTATTGTTTTACCTTGTTCTTTGCTACATTATATATATATATATATATAGATATATATGTATATATATACATATATATATATCAGAGTCAGAGTCAGAGAGAATTTATTGTCATTTGCACCGCATGTAGTACATGTGTTGAAAACGAGATTATGTACACAGGGTCCCAGTTACATCCAACAACAAATGCAAGAGAAAAACAATAATAACATCTAGGATTAACTAAGAGAGACATCACATCAGCTAGTAATACACTAAGCCCTAATGTAGTAGAAAAACATCATTATAAACAGCAGCACGAACATGAGCAGATGGTCACAGATGAACGCAGCAACAAGAAACAGATCAGTATCAGTATGATGTGACATTTTGCAGTGTTTATTCTTATTATTTATTTATTCATGAGTCTGACAGCCTCAGGGTAGAAGCTGTTCCTCAGTCTAGTGGTTCTACATTTGATGCTCCTCAACCTCCGTCCCGAGGGGAGTGGTGCAAAGAGTGAGTGTGCTGGGTGAGTGAGGTCTTTCATGATGCAGGTGGCTCTTTTTCTGCATCTGGAGGTGTAAATGTCTGTGATGGTGGGGAGACTGACTCCCACAGACTTCTGTGCAGCCTTCACCACTCTCTGTAGAGCTTTTCTCTCTGCAACTGTGCAGCCTCCATGCCACACGTTGATGCTGGAGCACAGGACGCTCTCCACTGCACACCTGTAGAACGAGGTGAGGACTGGGCTTCTCAGACCGGCTCGTCTCAGCCGTCTGAGGAAGTAGAGTCTCTGATGACCTTTCTTGATCAGGCTGGTGGTGTTATTGCTCCAGCTGAGGTTATCATTCAAGTGTACACCCAGGTACTTGTAGCTGGAGACCACCTCCACCGCAGATCCACCTATATACAGTGGGGTGTGGGTGTGTTTGTTCCTTCTGAAGTCCACAATCATCTCCTTCGTCTTCTTCACATTCATGTGAAGGTTGTTCTCTTTGCACCAGCTCTCCAGATGTTCCACCTCCTGTCTGTAGCTGGATTCATCATTATCTGTGATGCATCCCACCACAGCTGTATCATCTGTGGTGTATATATGCATGTATGTATGTATATATGCATATATGTATGTAAAAACCAAGATGGCCGCGCTCAGACCAGTAGCAGCTTCATGGGCTTCCAGAACATCCCCAGTTTTTAGTAGTTTTAATAGTGTTTTTGTACCTGACTCTGCGCGTTTTTTGCGGGTGAATTATAGCCGAACTGAGCTGTTGAGAATTGGAGCGGATTTACCACAAGGCACAGCTGAAATCAGCAACGAACTCAAATCAGAACTCGGAAGATTGGATCTGCTTAGATCATCTTTCTGGAAGCAGATGCGCGGAGGAAAGAAGAGAAAGCGATGCTCTCGAGGGAAAAAACGTGGCTGTCGAGCAGGAATCATGACGAGACTACGAGCAGACGCTAAAACCGGTAAACCCCCGATGCCGGCTTTATTTCTGTCTAACGTGCGCTCGCTCGACAACAAGATGGACCTGCTTCGTCTGAGAGTAACAACGTCGGAGGAGATGAGGAGATGTTCGGTGCTTTGTCTCACGGAAACATGGATCAATGAAGACACTCCTGACTCTGTTTACGAGTTGGATAATAAACTATTTTTCAGAACGGACCGGTGCATCGAGACTACGGGGAAAACGCGAGGTGGGGGTCTGCATTTACGTTAACAAAGACTGGTGCACGAACTGTGCCGTTATCAGCAGGATCTGCTCAGCTGCTGTGGAGCTTTTAACAATAAGATGTCGGCCACATTATCTTCCCCGCGACTATTCAGCGATAATAATAAGCAATGTTTACATACCCCCCGATGCTAATGCTAAAGTCGCCCAGGAAGAAATTCATGAGTTACTCACCTCGCTGCAGTGTAAATATCCTGAGGGGTTTTTCATTGTTTCCGGGGACTTCAATCACGTGGATTTACGTGCCATCCTTCCAACCTTCAATCAGCACGTTTTCACAGAAACACGAGGAAATAAGACATTAGACCAGGTCTACACGAATGTGAAGGGGGCGTACACGGCGAAGCCACGCCCACCGATCGGGGCTTCCGACCATCGCTCCCTGCTATTGGTCCCTAGACAGCTCCCCCCACTCCGACGTTCGATGCCAGAACAAAGAGTGATAACATCGTGGCGCCAAGATAGTTCCCCCATGCTAAGAGACTGCTTTGAAAACACAAACTGGTCTGTCTTCAAAGAGGCAGCTACGAATGGAAATTCAATTGACCTGGAGCTTTATGCTTCCTCTGTCCTGGGTTACATCAGTACATGTGCTGAAAATGTATCCATAAGAAAGTGTGTTAAATTTTACCCCAATCAAAAACCCTGGCTAAATAAGGATGTCCGCACCCTGCTGGCAGCCAGGGACACTGCATTCAAGTCTAAAGATACTGAGGAGTTGAGAAAGTGCAGGAGAGAACTGGATGATGGCATAAAGAAGGCCAAAGCCGCGTATGCACAGAGGATCGAGGGACAGTTCACCTCACATGATCCAAGGAGCATGTGGCAGGGCATCAAATGCTTAACAGACTACAAGGGCAAAAGCAAACAATGCCCCAGGGACCCATCCCTGCCTGATGCCCTCAATAAGTTTTATGCACGTTTTGATGATCCAAACAGACCAACTAGCACCAGACTCACCTCATCACCAGACGAGGAGCACCTCAAAGTGACCGCAGCAGAAGTGAGAGGCAGTCTCAGAAGGATCAACCCTCATAAAGCTACGGGTCCAGACAACATCCCAGGGAAAGTTCTGAAGGAATGTGCGGACCAGCTCTGTGAGGTGCTGGC
>JBBPBX010091347.1:0-13951 GCA_038048925.1 Garcialebias charrua
AATCAATCAATCAATCAAAACTTTATTTCAGACGCATATGGTCCATAGTAACAAAAACAACCACCACCAAAAATAAAAATATATAAAAAATTAAAAAGATAACATCAACAAGACACAGTAAAAATAGAATGTTCATCCATTGCCAAATAATTTGAGGCGCCAGTGATTCCACAGACTTGAATAGAACCTAACCGAGCTTTGTGCAGGGTTGGTCAGAGTATAGATGATGCTATTTGCAGAGTTTGTTAGCCTACACATACATCTGTACATAAGGTTACGAAGCACAGCTGCACAAGTTGGTACATTGGCATTTGCAAACATCTGGCTGGCACTACTCCATCGCGGCACCTTAAGCAGCATCCTCATGCCATCATTGTATGCCACCTGTAGTTTATGCATACTGCTCTTTCTGTAATGCCGCCACAGGTGTGCAGTGTACATTGGGGTACAATATGTTTTGAAGAGTGCAGTTTTTACAGACACTGAGCACATAGAGAACCTCCGAAGAAGCACATTAGCTTGTACATACAGGTAGTCCCCGATTTACGAGCGAGATCCGTTACAACGAGGCGCTCGTAAACCGGAAATCTCGTAATTTGGAACGGCCGCCATTTCGCTCGTAAATCCGGAAATCCGCTCGTAAATTGGAACGGTTTTCGCTAGCGCACCTAAAAACACTCTATTTTCATCTAAAAACTACTTTTGAGTGCATAAAAATGATCGGAAACGTGTGTTTATATGCTTAACTAGCTAACTGAAGTGAAAAAACACATGAAAACTCAGTATTTTTTTCGTTTTTTCCAAAAATGTGCAGCTCGTAAGTCTGGAACCTCGCAGATCAGAGCGCTCGTAAATCGGGGACTACCTGTATTGCATACAACGCTGCCTGTAAATGTCCCTGTCATCAGACAGGTCAGCGGTTATGTAATGTCCCAAGTATTTCACCTCCTCACTGACTTTGAGGATGTTGCCAGACAGAGTGAAGTCAGGGAAAGATAATTTAGTGTCCTCTTTGCTCCTGATAATCATGATGATACTTTTTATTGCATTATATTTGATGTCAAAGTCCAGTCCATACTGCGAGCAAACTCTTAACAGTTGCTGCAGACCAGCACTATATGGACAAAATATAACAAGATCATCAGCATACATTAGGTGGTTGATGGTTCTATTACCAACCCAACAACCAGTCCTACATTGATTCAGCAGTTTAGATAAATCATCCATATACACGTTAAAAAAGCAAGGAGACAAAATGCTGCCTTGTCGCACACCATTACTCACATAAAAAGACGATGAAACAGATTTTCCCCATTTTACACACATGGACTGGTGAGCATACCAATACACTAAGATTCTTAAAAGATATTTTGGTACTCCTCTTTCATGCAATTTATGAAACAATTTCCCATGGTTTACATAATCAAACGCTTTTGAAGCATCTATAAAACACGTAAAAATTGTGGTATTATGCCTATTGTATAGATCCAAGATCTCCTTGAGAGCAAAAATGCACATATCAGTGCCAAGGTTTGGTTTGAAGCCAAACTGATTATCGGAAGTCAGGAGAAACTTCTCCATTCTGTTTAACATAGCTCTCTCCAAGACCTTTGATAAAATACTGGCTAGAGCTATAGGTCGATAGTTGTCTTTGCTATTTATCTTACCAGCCTTATTCTTAACAATAGGCACTAAAATCACAGACAGTATAGAATCTGGTAAAATGCCATGAATTAAAAACCCAGTAAAACAAATGGCAAGCAAGGGAAAAAGTTTCCTGCTTGCAAATTTTAAGTGCTCTGCGGATATCTTATCCGCGCCACATGCCTTATTATTTTTCAGCTTCATAACAATATCCACAACTTCTTGTGCAGAAATAGTAACATCTTCATGTTTGTCTATGTCGTTCAACACAAAGGGATTACTTTTATTACGGTTAAACAGTTCATGATAGTGTTCCTTCCATAATTGCATAATTTCATCTGGTCCATTTGCACCATCAATGTTTGTTGGCAAGGAGGTTTTTACATTATTGACTCTTTTAATTTCTTTCCAGAATTCTGTAGGACAGTTATGTTGTAATTTCATTGCAAGTGACTCAGATTTAAGTGCGTTTTCATTCCTCTTAATAAATCGTAAAACATATTTAAAATTAGCATTTGTCCTCTTCTTAAAATCAAATACTGGACCATGTGTAGGTTTGCCTGATTCAGCCCACAGTTTAAAAGCCCTTCTGGCTTCAGCATGAAGTTCTTTTGCATATTCATTCCACCCTGGCTTGGCTTGATGCTTTTTAATTTTGTGCAAAGATCTACTTGAGATAAGAAGTGATTTTAACACTTCCTCATATAGAGAGCACAACTCTGTGCCATGTTGCGTATTTTTGCAGTTCATGTCCGAACATCTCACTGCACTTTTTGGCAAAACAATAGTATTCAGCAAGGTTTCAGACTGGGTGCAGTATAGATTCAGCTCTTGCTCATTCAGATTGTCCCAATTTATTTTTCCTTCTCGCCTGTCATTGTTTTCAGGCAAAAGGGCTGGTAGATTACCCATATAGTTTTCTTCCGTAATTAACAAACAGTCCACAAATAAATCAAAGTTAATTTATTTTAGAAATTTCAATGAAAGTAACATTAACAACTTCTCAAGTATACTTGCAAATATGTCTTGGGAAACAGTATATGAAGTTTCTGATGTGAATGTGGCCTATAAGATTTTTTATGCAAAATTTCGTTACGTTTTTGACAAATGTTTTCCTCTGATTTCTAAAGGTAAAGGAAGTTCTGTAAAATTTAACAAACCATGGTTTACTCCAGAACTTAAGAAATCTGCATTAAAGAAAAACAAGTTATATAAAAGATATTTACAAAACCCAAGTCCTCTAAATTTAGCAACATACAAAAATCATAGGAATAATTATAATCACCTCATTAGAAATACTAAACGAAATTACTATAGCGATCAATTTACTCAATCATCAAATAATTCAAAAACTACATGGGATATTTTAAAAGTACTACTCAATAAGAAAAATGCCTCTACCCCATCCCAGGCTACATTTCAGAATGGCACTTCAATCATAACAGATCCAACAGTAATTGCAAATAAATTTAGTCATTATTTTATAAATGTGGGACCACACCTTGCAAAGAATATTGATAATGTTTCTGGTTCTCCTTCTGATTTCATAAATGAAAATTATCCCTCTTTAAATACGTTTGATCCAATAAAACCTTTAGAAATACTTGACATCATTAAGAATCTTAAAAACTCTTCTGCTGGCCATGATGAAATTACAGCCTATGTTATCAAAAAAGTTGCACCTATAATTGTTGCTCCGTTAACATTTATTTTTTCCCTGTCACTTGAATCTGGTATTATCCCACAAGATCTAAAACTTGCCAAGGTCATCCCACTGTTTAAAGCTGATGACCCATCTGTATTTTCAAATTATCGCCCCATATCAGTTCTCCCGTGCTTTTCTAAGATACTTGAGAGATTGGTGTACTCTAGAATCTTGAGGCATCTTGATGCCAACAATATTTTGTATGAGCATCAGTATGGCTTTAGAAGGAATCATTCTACATATATGGCTCTCTTGCATCTTAGAGAAAAGATTTCAACTGCTTTTGAGAAAAATGAATATGCTCTAGGAATTTTCTTGGACTTATCAAAAGCTTTTGACACTGTGGATTATGAAATCTTGTTATCAAAAATGTCTTGTTATGGTTTTAAAAATAAGGTTCTGAAATGGGTTGAAAATTATTTACACAACAGAGAGCAAATTGTAATTTTTAATGGTAAATTGTCAAAGCGAGATGTCCTAAAATGTGGAGTTCCACAAGGATCCATTTTGGGTCCATTATTATTTCTCATATACATTAATGATCTACCAAAAGCATCTAGTGTTTTGACACCTATCTTATTTGCTGATGATACCAATCTTTTTGTTGCTGATGGTAACTTTGACTCACTTATTGATAAGGCAAATTATGGGCTCAGTCAATTTGCTCAGTGGTTTCAGTTAAATAGACTATCACTTAATGTTAAAAAATCTAATTTCATCTTATTTAAGAATAAGAATAAAAATTACAATCCAGAAAAAACTAAAATTTATATTAATAAACATTTACTTTCTAATGTTTCATCAACAAAGTTTTTAGGTGTCTATCTTGATGAGAAACTTTGTTTTAAGAATCATTGTGAATCAGTGTATAAGAAGATTTCTAAATCTTTAGGTATTATAAAAAAGGTTAAACCATATTTAAAAACAAGTACTATATTGACTTTGTACAATAGTTTAATTTATCCCCATATTTCTTACTGTAATTTAATTTGGGCTAGTACCTATCCTTCTTACTTGCAGTCAATCCATAAACTTCAAAAGTCTTTTGTAAGAATTGTCACTAACTCGCCATATTTAGCTCCATCCACACCTCTCTTTAAAAAATTAGAAATTCTTACAATCTATGATGTGAATAAGTATCAAACAGGAATCCTAATGTATAAAGTTATATGTATTCCACTTTCTTTACCTAAATATTTTCATAATTTATTTGAGTTCAATTCTTATTATCATTCATACTCTACAAGAAGGAAGTGTGATTTACATATACCCTTCTGTAGAACCACTGTTGCTAAATTTTCATTCATGTATCAGGGTGTTGTGCTGTGGAACAGTTTGAAACAATTAAGTGAATCATGTACAACATTATCAGTATTCAAAAGAAAGTTTAAAAAAACTTTATAGATTTTACACATTAGTTTTTTTTTAATTTTATTTATAATTTTATTATTTTTTGACAATTTAAATGTATTTAATTTCAATTATTATTTTTTGCTTTAGTATGTAACTGTGTGTGTTTAAAGTAAGATGTAAGTTTATGTATAAAGCTCTTATGATTTTTTTTCTTTATTTTTTTAGAAGGGGGGGTGCGCTTGTAAGCCCAATTAGGGTTTTTATGACCTCTCCTGCACATTTTTTAAAAACTTTTCTTTTACGTGTGTTGTTTCTTTTTGTGCAAACAATAAACAAACAAACAAACAAATATCTATAGACAAGGAGACAGGGATATGATCAGATGTTGCAAATTCATAATTAATCCTGATGGTCTTTAAAGAGGTATGTGCATCCTCCGTGCAGATACAGTGGTCCAACCACGAAGTTGTGTACCAAGCCTCACTAATGTAAGTGTAGCTATCTACAGGCAAGAGCACTTCACTGGATAGGATCAACTTATTGCTGGAACAAAATTGCTTTAAGTGATTGGCAAATAATGACTTACAATCTGTCACGTCAGCATTCATATCCCCCACAATAAAAAAACAAGTGGATGGATTGTCCTGAATAAATGACACAATATATGCCAGCCTATTAAGATATTCATCTTCATTCTCGGGGCTTTCATAAGGTGTATATATATTCAGTATAATGAACTTTTTATCCCTGAAGCTGAACTCTATTCCTATAGCCCAGTCAACATCCAGTCTAATCACTTTAAAGGGATTGTGACATGATTTTTTTACTATTCATAAAATTGCTCAAAATATATATATTTTATCATTTAAATATGTTTGTTTTTGCAAACAAAATGATAAATCACTTTAATTTTGCTTTAAAAGTGATTTTGAACTTCAAGCCGTGTTTAATCATGGGAAATCCCATTACACACGAACGCACCATCTGTGATGTCACACCGGGCAGAGCTCTGGGCTTGTCACAGTGCGCAGGTATGAGCAGCTCGACATGAAGGAAGTCTGATACAGCATCAGACCTAAATTAGATCCTGTTGTTTCTTGTTCCATCACCCAAACAATTTTCTGCTTCCCAAAATGAAGACAAATAGCTCAAATCTTCACATAGATTGCTAAATTCGTCCAGTTTTAAATTGTCCGCTATTAAAGACACCACAGCCCTCTGCCCAGTGTGACATCACATATGGTGCGTTCGAGTGTAATCGGATTTCCCATGATTAAACACGGCTTGAAGTTCAAAATCACTTTTAAAGCAAAATTAAAGTGATTTATCATTTTGTTTGCAAAAACAAACATATTTAAATGATAAAATATATATATTTTGAGCAATTTTATGAATAGTAAAAAAATCATGTCACAATCCCTTTAATAGCTGATCGTACCTTTTATGCCACAATACTGCCACGCCCCCAGAAATTCTGCCCCGCACTAACTTAGTGCTAAAGTCAGTGGTTGATTCACCTGCATCATAAAAGTCTTCATGCAGGGAGTTGAGTCTGTCCAGGTCCTGTTTAGATAAAAAAGTCTCTTGAACGCACAGAACATCACATTTTTTCAGAAGTTCATCCACCACAAGACGACGTGATTTATCTGCCTCTGTTTGGCCAACGCGCAGCCCACGCACATTATATGACACAACATTAATGCTCATTTATGCTGTGGCAGTTTGATCCGTGCTAGTGCATGGCTGCTCTCCTGAAGCGACAGGTGTAACCACAGGTACAGAGCGCTGCAGCTCAGCTCCACCCCCTGACACGAGTGCAACATTGTCCCTGTCAGCTCTGGGTTTGCGTGCCTCAAAATAACGGCGAACATAAACCCCCGTTGGCCAAAGTTGTGGGTCGTACATCTCAGACAGTTCTTTACACTCTGCTGTGACCTGGAATGAGCTACATCTGTTATGACTCGAGTCAATCTTCCGACACGTCACATGTTTCTCCAGTTTCTCAGAGAGATAAGAGGACAGCGTGCCAGCATCAAGCTCAGGAGAGAACCGAGTTGCAAACACACTCACCAGTTTGGTTCTAATCACTGGGATGTTGTCATCGGGTCCAGTTCCAAATATGCCAACATTTCTCCGCTGCTCCTTTTGTGGACGCGCGTTGCGCTGCGCTGCTGCGTTTGGAGGACGCGCAGGCTTTTTCACTGCTTTCCTCACAACAGTGCTCCATGATGGAGACTCGGACAGCGCTTCCTCACGCTGTCCGAGTGGCTCCGGTGCAGCCGCTCCGTCCATCCGTGCAGGCTGCGCAGGTGCTGACGCTCCACACATCCGTGCAGGTGGCGCAGGTGCTGACGCTCCACACATCCGCACAGGTGGCGCAGGTGCATCAGCTCCATCCATCCGCCCAGGTGGGCTGCAAAAGCTCTCAACAGCAGCCAACCTGCGATCCATAGCTGCAGTACATGCACCAAGGTGTTCACTCACGCCTGTTTGAGTCTTCATGGCCTCCCTCAGACTCGACACTTCCCTGCTCAGCTGCTCCACTCGGCTGAGCAGAGCTGACGCGTCCATGTTGCCAAATCCGACAGGTGGTAGCTCGTCCAGGTAGTGTGAGACAAACCTGGGAATGTTCTCTCCACATTCATTAAGCACCTTTAGGCAGTCTTTAACATTATTAATGTCCTTCTGGGAGCCTTTGTGCCTGACGCAACGTATAGAAGTCGTGCAGAGATCAAATAGTACACGCTTGGACTCTTCAATCCACTCCGACGAGAAATTGTTTGACACCAACAATACAATTTCATCTTGTGACAGAGTTCTCATTTTGATGGCAATAAAGTTTAGAAGTTCATCCTCTATAATAACTTTCCCATCTGTTGTTTTATAAACAAGAATCTCAGATTTTGTTTGTGAGCCAGCAGCTCCTCCAACACGCACTGCCACACCCGCCGCCATCTTAGATTTCAAAACATTTAACATCTTACCTCTCCATCAATCTGGTTTCAGGAAAAAAACATAGCACAACTGCTTCTCTGAAGGTTCTTAATGACGTTGTTGAAGCATTGGATGCTAAGGATTATTGTGCTGCTCTTTTCCTAGACCTGTCTAAAGCTTTTGACACTGTGGATCGTAACATCTTGTGTCATAAGCTCTCAGAAATAGGTTTCTCTGAACACACCATTGGTTGGTTTTCTAATTATCTTTCCAATCGGAGGCAATGTGTTCAGCATAACGGTACTTCTTCCAGTTATTTAACAGTTAAAAATGGTGTACCACAAGGCTCATGGTACATCCAGACCAAACGCGATTTCAACTGCAAAAAAGCTCAACACGCACGCAAGTGGACGCACTTTGTGTCCAGACCAAAAAGCCAGAAGCGAAACTACCCAGAAAACTGCTGCGCAGGGTTGCCAGATAAAAATTAATTAATCATCTAGTACTGTTGCTTATTTTTTATTTTTTTACCCAAACTGTCATATTTGCTGCGTGAGGGTCTGATAAGATTAATAATGTGTTGAGTTTAGTGAACATTTGCACTGAAAAGGGGTAAAAATAAATAAATAAATAAATAAAATTCATGTTTATCTGGCAACCCTGCTGCTGCGGGGGTGTGGGGGAGGAGCTTACCGGTGTACCGAGTCGTCAATGCACTCCGCGAGGTGAGGAGCTCTTTATTTCTGTCTCTGTGGAGCAGACTTGACTGGTTGTGAAGGAATTGTCGCGAACACACAGCTACAATGAGTTTCTCTTCCATATTCCATGACTCCGCGGGTTTTTTCTGTGTTCCACAAACAATACGTCACATGCGCAATGGTTTCCGCGTCACTGGTTTCCGCGTCACATAGGGACTCTCCCCCTGACCCCCTCTCTTCTCCCCCGACTCTCCCTGATTGGTTGACACACCAACCAATCGGGTAGAGTTTGAGCGGCGTTTGAAAGTTGAACGGCGAAATCTTCAGCATGTTGGAGGCGTGCTTTGGAGGTTGACGCGGGTTCACGTGCACGGAAATCGCTCTCCAGCACGCTCAACACGCACGCGACGTGACGCAAGACGCCAGGAGGCTGCTGGAGGTGCGTCCACCATAGACTTTGCATGTAAACTGGACGTTCCTGCAGTAGAAAACGCATTCGGTCTGGATTCACCATCAGTCTTAAGACCAACCCTCTTTACAATATAATGTACATAGCTAATGTAGGTCAGAGCATCCCTGATGCATCCTTACATTTCTATGCTGATGATACAGTTGTTTACTGCCGAGCTAAAACAGTAGCTAAGGCTTTCCAGTTTCTGCAATCCGCTTTTGACATCATTCAGTCAGATTTGTTCCGTCTCAAACTTGTCCTAAATGCTGATAAAACAAAAGGGATGTTTTTTTCAAGTAGGAAGTCGGTCCCAGCAGATCTTCCTCTGATTTTATCCTCAAATGGTGTCCCTATTGAGTTTGTTGATTCCTATAAATATCTGGGTATCCTGGTCGATTCACATCTCTCTTTTAAACTCCACGTGGAAAACCTAGTAAAGAAACTGAAAGTTAAACTGGGTTTCTTTTTCAGAAACAGATCATGTCTAACACTGAATGTTAGGAAACGCCTTGTATCTGTGACTTTCTTTCCCTCCATTGATTACGGTGACATTATCTACATGAATGCTCCTACAAGCACCCTGCGGATGTTGGATGTTGACTATCATGGTGCACTAAGATTCATAACTGGCTGTGGTTATCGTGCCCACCACTGCACCTTGTATTCACTGGTTAACTGGACATCGTTAACTAGGCATGTAACGGTTGTAGTGGGTGTACCGAACCGTTTCGGTACAGCACGTTCGGTTTGGTCCACCTCCGTACCGTTTCGGTTATTTTTTCACTCATTGAACGTTAATATATGCGCCGCGGAACAAAATTTCCTGGGCGCGTTTCAGCACGGAGCTATTATCGCGCAGCACGCGCAGCATTAGCCATTAGCTTCTCGCTGCGGTCTCCTGTTTGTTAACGTTATGGTTTTCTTGTTAAAAGACGAGCACACAAAGCTGTGTGTGTGGACGTTCTTTCACAAGACTGGCTCTGCAGCAACCAGCAACACGTCTAACGTGAACTCGTTTGAAACTACTTCATCCGAACGTGAACGAAGAAAAACAGCTGTTACAAAGTGCGCTAACAACACAGCTGCATTTAAACAACTTCATCAGGTAATTTAGATCGGTCCAGATCAATAACACAAACTGTATGAGTTTTTAAAGCTCTGAATCTAAGTCTGAATGTTTTTTATGCGCAGTTGATCCTTGCTATGAGACATCCATCACGTCAACACTTAAGTCAAAAAGTTCAGCTCTTTATGAAAAAACTAAAACTGATTGTCAACAAGTCCTGGAGCTGATTTAAGCCCTGCCCTGATGATGAGTGAGATATTCAACCGTTCAAGAGGTATTGTTCTTTTATTATAATTATTATTTATAATTTATTATTATTTAAAATCATAATCTTATTAACTTATTTTTTTACCTCTGTGTTTTATTTCCAGTATTTCCAGTTACAGAGGTAGCATCTCTCTTCCACTTCAGGGAAATCCACCAGAGATCACCTGCTGCAGCTAAGAAGTGTGTGATGACTGAACTGAACTCTGAACTGTTCCAGGACCTGTCCCACCAAGAAGAGGTTGTGAGTAATGAGGACAAATACAGCCACACTGCTGCTACTGGACAAAAACTTGATTAGTTAGATTGTAAACAGTCTGTTGCTGCTTATTGTTCTGGTTCTGACTGTTATTGTATTTATTAAGATTTTTATTATTTTTAATATAATTTATTTATTGTAGAGTGCTGTTTATTTAAAATATCATCCAAATGGGTCACTTTTATTTATTACTACAATACAATACAAACATATTTTTGGCATATTTTCAAAATAAACATTTTGTAAGTCTTTATTTTGTCTTTTTTTTTTTGTACCGAAAATAAACCGAACCGAGCCCTCCTTGTAATTGAACCGAACCGAAATGTGATTTTAGCGTACCGTTACACCCCTATCGTTAACCTCACGCAGACTCTTCCACTGGTACATTTTCATCTTTAAATCACTTCTTGGTCTACTGCCCTCATACATCTCCTCCTACATGTCTCTGCGTGAGTGCAGCTACAGCGTGTGCTCTCAGGACATGATCACCTGCAGTGTTCCGTCAGTGAGGACTGAACTTGGAAAAAGGGCCTTCTCCTATTCTGCTCCTGCTTCCTGGAATAGCTTACAAAAAGATCTGAAGCTCTCGGCCTTGCCCTCTCTAAATGGTTTTAAGAATCTGTTGGAATCCTGGCAAAAACCAATGCAGATATGTTTTTGTTTTTGATTTTATACATCTACCTTATAATGTTTTACTAGTTTTTGATACTTTGTTTAAAAAAAAATCTGTATTTCTCTTTTATGTTTTACTATTGTTTATTGTTTAAGGAAATTCTACCATTGCTGTTCATCATTCTTTAGTTTGTATCAGGTTGTTTTGTAAATGAGTCCACAAGGCTCAATGAGATTTACCTGACTAAAGGTTGAATGAATGAAAATGTGTTGGCTTATAGGTCCGTATTTATTGTAAACGGTTACTATTTATCTAAATAACTCATGAACTACATGACAGATTTTTATCAAACTTACAGACGGTAATCACTAGATGTACATTTACAAACTAATAGCTGTATGAGACGTTTGAGCTAAAATTCAATGTTGTATAGCCGTAAATGTGTTAGCTTATAGGTCCGTATTTATCGTAAACGATTACTATTTATCTAAATAACGCATGAACTACACAACAGATTTTTATCAAACTTACAGACAAATCACTAGATGTACATTTACAAACTATTAGCTGTATGAGACATTTGAACTAAAATTCGATTTATTTATCATTTTTGCAGTGGGTGCGATGGTTTAAAAGACATCAAAGCGAAACTATTTAAATCCAGCAGATTTGACCATTACGTGAATTTATTAAGGAACGGTTAAGCTCAGAAACACTTTTGCTATAATGTCAGCTAACAAATATATATTTTTTAAGTGTTTGTCTTGCTAAATTTGAAAGAAAATGCTGCGGTCCCATCCTTAGTTGCAGCTCTAGTGCCCCCACAGGTGATGCTATATTAGCTGGAGAGGAGCAGACCAGTAGAACTGGGGAGAAGGGAGGAGCACAGCAGGAGCAGAGAGACAAGCAGGCAATGAGACAAATCTGAGAGTTTTATAACGTGACCCGCGGGAGCGCGTACATCTGTATACAGGGTATCTGCGGGGTTGTAAAAGGTATTAAAAAGTAGTAAATAAAATTAACACAAATTACGGCCATTAAAAAGTATTAAAAAGGAATAAATGTCATCTGACGAGGTATTAATTTTTTTTAAACCTACACAACTACTGTATATTTTTCCTGTTCTATCGGCTAAAAAAATCCTGTGAATTTATTTATCTTTTATAATTTTATGTTAGAGTAGGACCTAAGCTAAATCAATGACGTCATATTGTCGGTCAGTGTGCGTTCGCACCTACGACCGGCCGGGGGCCGACAGAGCTTCCAGAACTATCATGGGGAAATGTAAGTTCCCTTTCAGTCTGGTTCTCTCGGTGCAACATACTTGCAATGGGAATTGCGCCCCCGCGCGATTACCTGAAGGAATATACTCACGCCTTTACGGCAGGGGCGTCACCGCCGCGCCAGAGGCCCCGCCCTCTGGGTACTTAAGCGGCTTGCGCCCCTCCATCTTCCTCTTTGTTGCCCTTCACCTCGCTTAAACCTGAACTACCGTATTCTCCGGCGTATAAGTCGCACCTTTTTGCCTACATTTCTAAGCCCTGCGACTTATAGGCCGGTGCGACTTATACGTCCATTTTTCCAATATTTTGGTCATAATTTGACTTTGGTCAAAAACTCCAAAAATGGTGCAGTACCAGTTTCGGCCGCTATGGGCGCTAAGAAACCCTTTACAGTACCTACACTGTTGACATCTGCCTGGTCCAAAAATGGTGCAGTGACACAGAAGATGAAGACTTCAATGGTTTTGAATAAATAAATAAAAACCATAAAATAAATACAGTATCTGTTTCTGTCATCATTTTAAACTGAGACACGTTTTTTACTGTAATGTCAGCTAATAAAAATATATTTTTATGTGTTTATCTTTAAAGATAAATGATGAAAGACACAAAATATACAAAAATTATGTTCATTTATTAATGAAAAGTTCAACTAAGACACATCAAACAAAATACTGTAGTTTTTATGTGATAATCTTGTCAAAAGTCCTTCCAAACAATTTGGCAGCCAGTCCAAAATAATGTTCATTTATTAATGAAAAGTTCAACTAAGACACATCAAACAAAATACTGTAGTTTTTATGTGATAATCTTGTCAAAAGTCCTTCCAAACAATTTGGCAGCCAGTCCAAAATAATGTTCATTTATTAATGAAAAGTTCAACTAAGACACATCAAACAAAATACTGTAGTTTTTATGTGATAATCTTGTCAAAAGTCCTTCCAAACAATTTGGCAGCCAGTCCAAAATAATGTTCATTTATTAATGAAAAGTTCAACTAAGACACATCAAACAAAATACTGTAGTTTTTATGTGATAATCTTGTCAAAAGTCCTTCCAAACAATTTGGCAGCCAGTCCAAAATAATGTTCATTTATTAATGAAAAGTTCAACTAAGACACATCAAACAAAATACTGTAGTTTTTATGTGATAATCTTGTCAAAAGTCCTTCCAAACAATTTGGCAGCCAGTCCAAAATAATGTTCATTTATTAATGAAAAGTTCAACTAAGACACATCAAACAAAATACTGTAGTTTTTATGTGATAATCTTGTCAAAAGTCCTTCCAAACAATTTGGCAGCCAGTCCAAAATAATGTTCATTTATTAATGAAAAGTTCAACTAAGACACATCAAACAAAATACTGTAGTTTTTATGTGATAATCTTGTCAAAAGTCCTTCCAAACAATTTGGCAGCCAGTCCAAAATAATGTTCATTTATTAATGAAAAGTTCAACTAAGACACATCAAACAAAATACTGTAGTTTTTATGTGATAATCTTGTCAAAAGTCCTTCCAAACAATTTGGCAGCCAGTCCATTTTGGGCAAAACACCAGTTCACGTGAGGTGCGACCTATAGGCCGGTGCGACTTATACGTTGATTTTTCCATTTAATTGGGCATAATTAGGTTGGTGCGACTTATACTCCGGTGCGACTTATACGCCGACGAATACGGTAC
>JBBPBX010091349.1:0-13950 GCA_038048925.1 Garcialebias charrua
CAGAGCAACAGTTTACATAGAAAAGTGCACACTCAAAACACTTAACAAAACTCCAATTCTAAATCTTGCTGTCATTTCTTGAGTCTTAAGATTGTTCAAGAACTCTGGTTTGTCCAGTGTCTGGCTTTAACAGAGACCGGTGGCATGAAACGATGTTGCCACCAATGGTAAATGCCCATTCTAAAGGAGCAGTAGTGGCTGGAATGCAAAGGTATTTCTTGGACAGTCTTGCTACTCTATGAAAATTTGCTTGGTGGAGTGTCCACCAGTCCAGTGGGTCAAAGAAGAGGGGAAACAGTTAGAAAAATGCTTAACCACGGGAGTAAAATTAATGGAAAGGTAAGAAACAGTAATGATAATACTGAGGAATTAAAAAGCATTTCAAACGTTTGAAGGTCAACAGAAGATTCTGAAAGACTAATCTGGACCGCACAGGGAGCCAGTGAAGGGAGGAGAACTGGAGCGCGCACTGTTGCCGGAGGAGGATCTGATTTCTCAATAACACAAATCCTCATAATCATGGCACGGTTGTAACATTAATTTTAATCGACAGCTCCTGGTAATAAATACAAAATTTCAAACAAATAAATAAACCTTGTTTTGTGCGGGGTGTACTTATACAGCTTATGTTTTGTTTTATATAAAACTTTGGTCATGTTCACTTTAGCCTGACAAATATAAGTCAGCCACCAACACATCATGCGTATTTATAATTTTTTATTGGAAATATAGAAGGTTGGAAGCTGGCAGATAGCAGGACACAAAAAATTTACACTTCCTGGAAAGGCTTTCTTGTAAATACCATTCTGATGAAAAATATTCCAATGGATGAAATATATTTCTAGCTGCCTTTTTCCTTCATTCCTTTAAAAAGACACGATCAATATTCTCAAATCACAGAATGAGAGGAATGTTTTAATGTAATTATATGTAAAGTACTAATTTTAACCGTATCTAATTATTTTAACCTAATAGGCTAGAGCTCATTAAAAAAAAACACAAACTAGCAGCAAAAATACGTTATCCAGTAGTGTCATATTTTGGCATTAGAACAGTATTTACCAGAATGCCTACTTATTTTTCGAGAAAGTGTAATTTTTAGTGTCCTGCTATCAGCCAGCTGCCATCCTTGTATATTAGCAACCAAAAATTATAATATAAATGCACGATGTGTTGCTAAACATTCTCTCGGTGATAAAAAAAAAAATCAACACCAACACCCACACAAGACTAGGTGTACTTTTTTGTTTGAGGTCTTATATTAATTTATTACCAGTTTAATGTTCGCTATGAAAAGTTTTGAATTCCACTAAGCCCTGAAGCTAACGCAGTCTACCTGGACAGCTACATGGCTAACAGTAAACATGTAACTCCCAATAACGAGACAAACACTGCGTCTTTATTTATAACATGCACTTTATTGAATGCCGGGAAAACTATATAAATAAGACACAAAATACAGAAATGAAACACAAAGTTTTACGTACTTTACCGAACGAGGAGTATGTGCTTAACAGGGTATACCACGTGGACAACTAGTGAGGTCCTACGCAAATACTTTTCGTCTTGTGCGCTCCATATAAACGTATAACATAATTCGATCACCATAACAGACAGATTTACAACGTTTTACAACAGTTATAAAATACCTTTCCAGCTAACGGACCGCCGAAGCTGCTCCATACTGCTCGTTGCTGCAGAAGGATACAGTATCTGTGCTTCAGGTATTTGGGCGTGACTTCAGGTATTCACGTAGCGCGAGAGCACAAGCAGGTATACTTTACACAAATCTCGCGATAACGGCAGAACAAAAAATAGTCCTTTGTGACTGAATAAATGTGTTTTAGACAAATGATAAAACAAAACGTGACCCAAACAAATTAAAACCTTTTTTTTTTAAGCATAGAGCATTGTAGTGACAGCAGACAGCACTTACCTTCACTATGGTGCACTCGACGTCGGAAAAGTCTTCTTGTTGTTGACAATATATTATCTGTGTCTCTTACTTCATGTCGAACACGAGATGCTACGCTAAAAACCATGTTAAAAGCACGAGCGTTTGTGTTGGACTGAGCCGACATTACAGACCACGAACTATGGCAAGCCCTTTATACACGCACTGCTGAATGAAGCAAAAATGCCTTGCTCGCTCTTAGCGCGCGCCAATTTTTTTTCTTCCGTAAATCTGTGACGTATTTTTGACTAGTCATAATGATAATTCAAGATATCTCGTACGTCATTCTGACTAGTCAAAATGTGAATTCCAGATATCTTAAATAGAAACGCCGTCCACATGATAAAATATTTAAGATATCTTGAATTCATTTAAAGATATCTTAAAAGGAATTTTGACTAGTCATAAATACAGTTCTAGATATCTGAAATTGATTTATGACTAGTCATATTAGTTATTTAAGATATCTTGAATTACATTTTGACTAGTCATAAATACATTTTGACTAGTCATAAATACATTTAAGATATCTTAAATGATGACGTAATTAAAGATATCTGTAATTGTAATTATGACTAGTCAGAACTAAGATCGAGATATCTTGAAAGCTAATTATGACTAGTCAAAATTAAATTAGAGATATCTAGAATTGTATTTACGACTAGTCAAAATTCATTTCAAGATATCTTAAATTGAAGCCTCCATTCAACTCAATGGAAAATCTGACGTCATTTTGACTAGTCAGAATGTAATTAGAGATATCTCAAATAGGAATTTTGACTAGTCAGAATGTAATTCAAGATATCTTAAATAGCTATTATGACTAGTCAAAATGTAATTCCAGATATCTGGAATTGAAGTGCCCTGAATCCGATTTAATGTTAAAACGGCTTGCCATAGTACGCCGCTCCGGACGTAGCGCCGAGGAAAAATGCTGCTCTCCGTGCCGCCAAGGGCAGGAATCAACCCGTACAGCGGCTATAACAGCAGGAACAGCAAAAAGGTAAAGGCTTTCCCTCCTCCTCCCTATCATTTTAAGGCTTGTCCCTCCACCTACCCCTCCACCCCCCAGGCAGGGCAACGAACCCCGCGTCTGTCGCGACAGGAAAAAAAAAAGATCTTGTGACAGTGCAGTGTCCTTGAAAAGCTGCTCGGACGGAATTTAACTTCAGGCTTGGTGGAAGTGAGTCTCCAGCTCCGTGTGTCAGAGCGGGGGTGGTGTTCGTGGTGGTGGGGGACATTTGTCCCGCTCGGGTCCTGTCACGCCGATTTATCCCTGTAGTGTTTATATGTGGCGGGAGGGGGGCACCGCACGGGAGAGGACGTCGGTACGGCTCTGCTCGCCCGTTTGAGAGGAGCCTGCAATGGCGGAGAGCAACTTTGTTCCCGGGATAGATAGCTCGCGCCTGGATGTGTTTATGGAAGTGGGGGTAGGGAGAGAGGAGTAGTGGGGGGAACTTGTTACAAAATAATTTCTGACTCTTTCCACTCCTCGTTGTCTTCGACCGCCGCGTAAGTTTGGCCAAGTTTTCACGTTTTAAATTTCTTCTGCTCCTCTTCTTTTTCCTCGTTTCTCCATCTGAAAGCGGAATATTGAAGCCCCGCCCCCTGAAAAGTCCCACCAGAACATGATGACTTCTTTCCCAGAACTGCGAGCGGTTCACCGTCCGCTGGAGACGAACAGGCGTTTTGTTGATGCGTTCTCATGTGAACAGGCTCCATCAGCACATCATGTCTGTTTACAGTTTACTGGAGGCTCGTTCTTCGAGATGAATTCAACTAAAACACGCCATGTTGTTTGTTTGTTGGTTTCCTCCTCTGTTCCTCTGAGCTCCTGACTTGGGAAAGACACTTGAAATAAAAACGTATCCTGTCACTGCTCGGCTGCTCATCCTCACAGATCTGGTGTCCACATCAGAGCCCTGAAGTAAACAGGGTTATCTTATAAACGACACCAACTAGTTTTTGTTGTGGCCATTTGTAGTTTCCCCCCCAGGCCTCACATTAACACCACAGTTTTTATTTTGTTTGATTAACTGTTCATAATAAGTCACGTAGATGAATCTAAGGTGGAGTCAGGTCGTCTGGATGGATTCGTTGATGAAATGTTTAGTCTTTTATAGGGATGCACAATATTGGATTTTTGGCTGGTATGCTAAAACTTATTTGACCGATACAGGTAGTCCTCGACTTACGACGTAGATCCGTTCCTACGTGGCGTCGTAAACCGATTTTTGACGTAAGTCAGAATACAGTATACGTACATACTGCACCATAAACATGTACAGTACTGTATTACCAAGCACTAAGCCTATCCTAACACAGTACCCTACATAATTATCAAAAAAACACATACGTTTGGGAGCCATAATGAAGGGCAAAAAGAGTTAATGGCCTACTAGGATGCTGTTGACGCCGTTCTCCTTGGTCCATCCGCTGTACCTGTATTCCGTTTACGACGTAAAACCGTGTTCACAGTACAGTACAGTATTCCTCCACCGCTGCACCGCGTACAGTACAATATTTTCCGCCGCTGCTTTACGTTCACAACGTAAAACCGGTCCATCTGCCATATTCCGTTTACGGCGTAAAACCTCGTTCACAGTACAGTGCAGTTTATTCCTCCGCCGCTACGTTTACGACGTAAAACCTGTCCATCCGCCGTATTCCGCATTCCGTTTACGACGTAAAACCGCGTTCACAGTACAGTGCAGTATTCCTCCGCCGCTACGTTTACGTCGTAAAACCGGTCCATCCGCCATATTCCTGCACCGCGTACAGTTCAATACTGTATTCTTCCGTCACTGCGTCACGATGTTTATGACGTAAAACTGCGTAACGCGAAATAAAGCTTTTCATAGTAAATGGGAGATGCGTCGTAACCACGAAACGTCGTCACTCAAGACCGTCGTAACCCGAGGACTACCTGTATTTTATATACGTTCCTTTGTCAGAATATAGCCTCTTATTTAGGCTTATTTGCTACAAAAATTGTGCAACAGCTGTAAGAGCTGGTGACATATACTTTGTATTCAGTAACAGCCATATAATATGCATAGCACTTTAACTTATGTTAAATGAAAAATGTTATTTATTAGCATTAGTCACCTGCAATGTTGTCTCACTTGTGGAGGCTTGTTCCAGGTTCCTAGCTGCAGTGTGGCTCTGCACTCCTGTGCATGAAGGACAGCCTTTTTAAGTTCAAAGTTTGTGTCTATCCCTTGTGCCGGAAGACTAATCATGCTAACGGGGCTAACACGGTGTCCAAATGTCTGTAGCTAAACTCACCTAACAAGTCGTGCTATCGGCTATTAGCTTCTCGATGACGGCTTGTAACTCGGGTAACGTTACGTCGGGAAAAATATCTCTGACTGCGGACGATGTAGCGAGGCTCAACGTAGTCCATAAATCTTCGGAATCGGACATCATCATTAACGAAAAATACAACTTCCACATTGCAGACATTTTTAATTTTCCTCTCCGCCGCGACGTCATCGCGTTGCGCTGCCGCTGCAACGTCGTCGCGTTGCGCTGCTGCAGGCAAAGACAGCGCCTTTTATATTGGTGAGTTATTTTAATGGAATGGCCGATGTCCGATATTAAAATGTAAAGTTAATATCAGCCGATACCTTGCTGATAATACCGTGCATCCCTAGTCTTTTGTCCAAAAGACCTTCAGTCTGGTTTAAACTTTCTCACTTTAGCTCTTCAGCTGAGCTGCATTGATGCTGCAAGACTTCCTAATCTATTAAAACACAATGTTTTTAGATCCACTGCAGTCTGATTAAATGGTAAATAGACTGTATTGATATAGCACCATTCTATCTTACAATGCAATCTTTGTCCTCGTTTACCCATACAGCACTCTACTACAGTAGATCTCTACAAAGACTTATCAGAGCTTTATCACATTCATACACCGACAGGACACACATCAGAGGCAATGAGGGGTTCAGAGTCTTGCCCAGGGACACTTCGGCATGTGACTGCTGATGGAATCGAAGTACCTCAACTCGTGCTTTGGAGGATAACTGCTCTAACAACTCAGCCACAGCCGCCCCCAAAAGTGTAAAATGTAAAAGCTGTAAAACACTGTTTAAAATAAAGACGTGAATCTGCTCTGGGCTTTCAAATATGTTAATTTTTGTTCAGAGAGGATTTGAAAATCTACAGATCGAGTTTAAATGACCAATATTGGACTTTAAAAAACTAAAAATCTACAACTGACCAAGGAGCTTACTGCAGTCATTTCTAACATTTGAAACTTTCCTTGAGAATACCGAAGGTTGGCTACAACTTTGACTTTAAATAGTTAAGGGAAAATATATTTTTTGCACAATCTTGACTAAAACAATCAAGTTTTGAACACGATGTATGCCACCTGGACATGTTGGGATAGATGTAAAATATTTTATTGTGAAATGCAATTTACAGATGTGAGGTCAGTCAAAAATAATATGACGTGAATATTTTTGTTCAGTGTTGCGTGCTTAAATTTAGACAAGGGTCATAACAGGTGTCAAAACGTTTAACACCCATTAGTCTTTTAGAAGTTGTGCAGTTGAAACAGTGATGTCATCACATGCAAATTAGCTCAATAAATGGTTACTTTTGTAAACTTTTGGTCAAACTCATTGCTGTATTTACCAATGACAAAAACAAAAGGTTTATATTGTTCCTTGGAATGTGATTCGTTTTGTTTAAATTTGTTTCTCTGACGAGCCACCAACAAACTGAGTCCCACCACAAACAGCACAGTCCCATAGTGGGAAAAAACACTGGAAACCATCATTGTTGATTATTACCTTTATTACTGAGCATGAACTTTAATATTTACAGCTGAGTTTTTTTTAAAAGTAAAAATGCTTATCTATGTTGTTTTTTAGCGTTCCAGTGCTTCTATATACCGTATATTAATTTAAATTGAGCAAATATTGTTATATTTTGTTACATGAAATATATACCCTATTAGCCAAAAATATTTTAAAAAGTAGTGTTTATCAGCCTTGAGCTTCTAGATTTCTAAAAAAAATCGTATCAACTATAAAAAAAAAAACGACCTTGTCCAACTTCTAGTTTTCATCATTTAGTCTGCCCATCCTGTGCTATAGATATTAAACACTCAATATTTTGAAGCCCTGAACAAATCGTGACCATTAAGCCTAATTTCCCAACGCTTGAGTTATAAACAACATGAGTCAGGTTTCGACAAGATCTACAGAAATACAATCAACTTTCAAAATGATAACTTGAACCATTTGGCTTTAACTGTTTCAGATAAAAAGATTAGTCATAAATGGGTAAAAACCCAATACCTGGTATATTGACTGACAGGGTACTTTGTTAACTGACTATTGTTATGTTTGTATACTTCAGCCGGTGTGACGTCTTTTGCACATGTTGACGTCAGAAAAGTTTTGGGACCACTTCTTTCGTTCGCTCCGTGCTTCTTGTTCATCTTAGATTAACTCTTTTACAGTATTGTGAAAATTATAAGACAATCTTTAGCTGTGAGCTTGAATTGGCAGAGCGCTTAATTTCCTTTTACTGCTGGGCCAAAGTCTGTGTCGAATTTTTGGGACTTGATTCTCCTGAGGCAAAAGGTTGCACAGTCTGATCTATTGAATCTCATCTCCCAGTGGGACGGGGGTTACTGTCAAGATGTTAGAATCTGGAGCTCGCAGAGTTCGTTTGTGTTGGCTGAAAAATGCAACATGAGAAGGGGTTTTAAAGGAATTGTTGGAGGAACATTCTGTTAATTTTAGCTACAAGAAGATTGTGTTTGTTAAAGGAGGATCAGGTTGACAGTTTTGCTGAACACATAAAGTCAAAGTTTCTCTCGCTCCGCTAGAGTCATCTCAAACATCTTTATGGGTTTTATGAACTATTTATTAACTTTAATGTATTTGCACAATGAACTGCTACAATTATTGTTTTCTGACAAAACTCCCATCAGTTGGGCTGTAATTACAAGACTTTGAAAGTAACATAATACAGTATTCTCTCACATCGCAAAGTACGTTCCAGACATCCCCTGCGATAGGTGAAAATTCTCGAAGTAGGGACGTTATATTTATTTTAGTATGTATAAAACCTTCCCACACTCTTGCAGTATTCTTAACATTGTTCTAAACTTTTAAACCTATGTAATTTTAACAACATATGTATATGTACAGTATTGCAACATTTTACATACTCACCAGTAAAGATACTACAACTTAAAGGACGAGTTCAGCTTCAGGCTTATTTGCGACTTTCCTGCCAGTTCTGTGAGCTCAATGGACAGATCGTTACTTCTGACTTTGCGTTGCAAAACTATTTTTACCACATCGGTTTATTACGCTAGTGTTTGCTCTCTCCATTGCTGTTCTTAGAATTTCGGCAGAAAGCAGCGACCGGAAGCGCTGTTGGCTTCTGGGCCGTGTAGTTCTTTTGACCTGCGTTACAGTATAGGCTTACTGAAAGAAAACTACAAAATTATTGAAGCACAATATTGGATTTTTGGCTGATATCTGATATGCCGAAATATTAAAACTTATTTGGCCGATAACCGATACCAATGTATTTTATATACCGGTACTTTCCTTTGTCAGAATAGGCTTATTTGCTATAAAAATTGTGTAAAAGCTGTAAGAGCTGGTGACAGTAAGAGCCATATGCATAGCACTTTAACTTATATTAAATGAAAAGTGTTAAATGTTATTTATTAGCATTAGTCACCTGCTATGCTGTCTCCCTTGTGGAGGTTTGTTCCAGGTTCCTATCTGCAGTGTGGGATCCTCTTCACTCCTGTGCATGAAGGACACGGACAGTCTTTTTAAATTCAAAGTTTTTGTCTATCCATTGTGCCGTAAGACTAATCGTGCTAACGGGGCTAACACTTGACGTCCACATGTCTGTGGTAGAACTCACCCAAGTGCTATCGCTATTAGGTTCTTAATGATTTTGGAAATTACGGCTTGTAACTCGGGTAAGGCTATGTCGGAAAAACATCTCTCACTGGGAACAATGTAGCGAGGCTCAACGTAGTCCAAAAATCTTCGAAATAAGACATCCCCAACGGAAAAAAAAACTTCCACACCGCCAACATTTTGACTTCTTCCTTTCCGCCATAATTAGATCAGGTAGGCGCTCGTGATGTCATCTTGTTGTGCTGGCACTGCAGGCATCCTTGTCACTGGGTTGTCATACAAAAACAGTGCCTTTTATATCTGTGAATTATTTTGATGGAATGGCTGATGTCCGATATTTAACTTTAACTCTTTAATTGGCCGATACCGAAACCATGCCAATATTATTGTGCATCCCTATACAAAATTGCGGCGCCTGTCCAAAGTATTTTTGTCTTGTTTTTTGTTCTATTGGTTGGTTCCTGTGCTCGTCTGCTCCCATTAACTTTTTATCCCATACCGTCCTAACCACATGAGTAATATTAAAGTTGACAATCATGTGTCTTGTACAATCTTATGTTGAAAACCTGCAAAACAGTGAGTCCATGAAAGTCGAACCACGAAGTATCGAGGGACTACTATACAGTAATGCATTTATTTTTTGTTTATGGATCAGTCTGTTGGGCTTGTTGTTTGTCAAGTCAAGGTTATTTATTGTCATTCGCATCACATGTGGTACACGAGGTGGAACGAAATTGTGTACACAGGTTCTTTTGTCATATGCTAATAGTGATAGGGATTTCTGAAAGTCCTTTGGCGTCCTGGTGTTTTTAAGATAATTTTGTTTCGATTCAGTCTGTTCTTGGGGTAGAGGCATTGCAACAGACTCAGGACCCGAAAGTCCCAGGTTCGATCCCCAGCCATGAGCAAGACACCTAATCCCTAATTGCTCCCCGGGCGCTTGCATAGCTGCCCACTGCTCCACCTGGGTGTATCCCAGGTGCGATGGGTTAAATACAGAGAATCAATTTTTACATTGTATGGGACCATACAATGATGACAAAACATAGCACATTATTATTATAATTAAAGGCATAAATAAAATAAAGTGTATTAAATACTGATTGTGGAGCTTTAGTTCACTGAAAGGTCAAGTTCAACATTCCTTGTGTGAGCTTCTTCCTCGTTGCTTCCTGTCTTATTGGTACCTGCGTTACACAGGCACAATAAAGCCATGAATGCAAAAAGAAACACGTCAAGAGGTCAGAGAGAAGTGCTCCTTCTGTGTGAAGGGATTATGGTGACTGAAAAGGTGTTAGTTTTCAGTGGTGCCAAAAGCCAGCTGCTCCTCCCCTGACTCAGCACCTCATTTCCTGTCTCAGATAAATAGACTTCCTGGTTGGGAAACAAGAACAAGAGGCGGCTTATCGCTCTTTAAGGTATCGCGGGTCTCAATTAGGGCCTCTTTGAAAGGGGCGTTGTCAGACCTTTCATTCAAATTTTTGTTCTCTTCCCCGGCGGGAGACTTTTACAACAAATGTCAACTTACTGCTGTGATTTAAAGCTCTGGATGCCTCAGCATAGATTCCACTGAACCAAGGAGCAACTACAGATGAAAAGATTGAAAAGAAACACACAGACCCGGGCATTATAGTGCGACTTGAATGTAAGACGGGTGCACTTTCAAGGCCATCCATAGGAAGTCTGCAAAGACTTGTAAAGTCAGGGGGCTGTAACTTTTCCTCTGTAACCCCCTCGTGCAGTCAGTCATAATAGAGTATCTGTCTCAAGTTCACATGCACTCCTTTGAACCTATATTGATACAATAGAACAAATACATAATTTTATCCTCTCTCTGTCTCCCTAAGTCTTTACAGGATTTTGGTGAAAAATCTGGGCAAGTCTATTATGATTACAGACAAACTTTTTAAAGTTTAATTAATAACAGGTGATTTTTAAAAAGTTTAGGTTGGTTAATAAGGAGTTGTACACAGTTTATTTTTCATGGTCTGCTCCAAGAGACCAGTTCTGATTGGATTGGTGAGTAAAAAAAAAAAATCAGTTAAATGGATCTTAATCAAAACTGTACAAACCTGGATTTATGTGAGTGAGAAAGAAAATGTTATTCTCCCCTGCAGGAACAATAAGCAAAGCTTTGACCCAGAAACTAGAGCAAAAGCAGGGCGATGTGTTTATGATTGATTACCTCTGTATCTATAGTAAATTGAGCATTTTTCCCACCACACTAACAAGAAGTGGAACCAGCCGATGTTTGAGAAGGAAAGCATCTAAAGTTATAAATGTAAAATTATTAGCAGAAATGAAAACTATGGGTTAAAGAAATGAAATGTGAAAAGACATCAAAATTGTTTGACTCATACTTTAATTGTGTAACGTAGTGCACTTAAAATGAAGACAATTCAGAGAAAAAAACATAAAGAGCATTTTGTTTCTGAACTCTGATCATTTATTACACGGTATTTATGATAGAGACATAAAAATATACCCATAAGCAGTGATTTTCCTTCAATAATCGCCTTTTGAGAGGGACATAAAGTGATGTAGACAACAAATGTTGACATTTTAGCTTGGCATGTGGTTGTGTAAAAAATGCATGTTGTTGATGGTGGCAATTAAAGACGAAGCATTTCTACATTTGTACAGTAGGCCTGAATAGGTCCAACGACAAAATATGTTATCATTCTATAAATTATGGGAGTTTTACTGCTCTCACAGTAATGCTTGTGGTTGTTGTCTGCGTCCGCTGCCTCTTTGGTGACCACTTAATGTGTTTCATACAGAGAGGAGAGGCTGTGGCACAATTAGGAGTTTGACCAAAATGCTGCTGAGAACAGTCGACACGGCCATGTCCTGCTCAGATATCTCCGGTGTGGTGCTGAAAACACTTTGGTGCAGAACGTAAAATTTGTGGGAAAAGCCAGGAAGTAGAAAATGCGTTTTAATGGTGACTATCTCCATGAAAGTCTCGTGACCATGATATTACCTGTGTCTGTGAGCAAAATAGATCACGAACCTTTATTAAAACAGAAAATACAGTAATCATTATACTTACATTTACAGCTGAATAAGATAAGATACTTTGTAGAACTTTAATGATCCTGCAGGAAATTATAATTTGTGGAGTCAATCTGAGGCCAGCAGAGTTTATCAACCATGAAAACATGAAAGTAGCTATACCTCAGTCAGTTTTACTGATATTGAGCTACCGTCTGTTCCAGTAGTAGCTGATGGTTGTTCCAAACACATTACCGGTATTTGAGCATTAACTGAGCAAGCAAAATTTTGTTTTAAAACTTTGGACTCAATGATTGACATTAAAGGTTCACTATGTAATTTCTGGAGAACGCTGGGACTTAGAAAAAATTTCATCAGGTAAAAGCATTCTGCTCCCTCCCCCTCAGAGCCATACTGTATATGACTCTGAGGGGGAGCCACAGTCCGTTCTCTGTTGAACTTGAGATCTGCAGCTCCGCCCCCTGCTGAATGTCCACTCGAAGCGCTTCAATATTCTGTGATTATATGTTAAAGGGGACCACATATTCAAAATTCACTTTTTAAAGTTTTTTTACTCAACTTTGGGTATGTACTTCATAAAAAAACAGTCCTAGTGGCAAAAAAATGCACCCAGTGGTTTATTTACTCTAGTAAATTTATTTTACTGTGATAAGATACGTTTCGTTTTAAAATACTCTTGCATGTTACGTCACAAGCGAGAGGACAACCCACCCCAACCTCAAAGTCAAAGTCAACTTTATTGTCAGAACTGCAATATGTACAGGACATACACAGGACCGAAATTGCGTTTCTCTCAGTCCCTCGGTGCAACAGTAACCATCTAAACACTAAACACTAAAACATTTAATACACATAAGCATAAAATAGTAAAAAAGTGTAACACTGTCCTGAGTTTTTTCATAATAGTATAAAAGTATGAAAATTTACACCAACACTGAAACACCAAACACCCCTAAAACACCAAACACCCAATGAACATAAGCATAAAATGAAATAATAAAAGTGTAATACTGTCCTGAGTTTTTGCATAGTAGTATAAAAAGTATAAAAAGTATATCTATAAAATAAACTGAAGGTTCTAGCATTGACATTTGCAAAGAGTGGCACAGCAGCATATAAGTTTTTTTCAACCTTTTTTGAGCCAAGGCACAGTGTTTTCATTGAAAAAAATCCCGAGGCACACCACCAACCAAAATTGTAAACATAGATACTGTACACTGTATCCACCATATTAAATATATAGTCATTCTTATTAAAGTGTCTTGAATAGGAATGAAATAAACACAAAAATGTATTTTTTATCATATTTTATATTTCTTATTTCAAATTGCACTTAACATGTCTTCAAAAATACACCCGAACAGTACCACAACAATGTGGTCTTAAATTTAAAGAGGTTGTAGAAAGGGGGAGGGGCTTTTCTGATAATTTCCAAGGCACACCTGACAATCACTCGTGGCACACTAGTGTGCCTAGGCACAGTGGTTGAAAAACACTGAGTTAATGTACACAGTATATGTATGAGGTAGTTGATGTTGGTATAGAGGCATATGCAGTGAGGCACATAAGGCACATTTGGCATCCTTAGATAAGGCTAGTCAGAGAATGCTGTATATGTATCTGCAGTAGTGTAGATAAAAGTAGTGTAAATGTAAACAGTAGTAATAAATGTAAAGCAGTAGTAATAAATGTAAACAGTATTAATAAATGTAAACAGTGAATGTAAACAGTAGTATGACTATAGGCAGTAATGTAATACAAACATTAGTGCAAATATGAGAAGTAGTGCAAACTGAATGAGCACATGACCGAGAGTTTAGTGAATAACCCGTTTGATGACACAGAGTCCAGTGTTAAAAACTTTGTGTTGAGTGGTAATGTGTGAGAAAGTTTTTTGTGTTAAGGCAGTTCAAATGGGAGGGGAGGCAGAGCAGGCAGAGTGTTTAGCATTCTGACTGCCTGATGAACAGAGCTGTCTCTCAGTCTGCTGGTTCGAGCCTGGAGACTCCTCAGTCTCCTCCCTGATGGCAGCAGTCTAAAGCGGCTGTGTAGTGGGTGTGTGGGATCACC
>JBBPBX010091350.1:0-13950 GCA_038048925.1 Garcialebias charrua
ACACACACACACACACACACACACACACACACACACACATACATCCGTGTATTGGCATCAAACTGAGGACATTGTATTGACTTCCATCCATTTTTGTTACTGTATTTACACCTAACCCTGACATTTCCCCTAAACTTAACAATTACTGGTCTATAGCTAACCCTAACCTGAACCAAAACTTAATTCACACCATACTGTACCTCTAAACCTAACTGGTAAAGCTAAGGAGAGCTGCAAATAAAGTGAGGACCTTGAAGCGCTTTGATAGTAACTATGTCACAAATGGGCCTCACTCTGTAGTATATATACAAGTACACACACACACACACACACAGGTTTTTTTTCTGTCTTTGTGGGGCCATTGCATTGACTTCCATTCATTTTTCATTCATTTCTATAGCCTAACCCTGTCCTTGGGTGTCCTGAAAGGCGCTTTTAAATAAAATGATTATTATTATATTATTATTTACCCTAAACCTAACCATTACCAATGCATACCTTACCCTAAACAACAGAGTCAGAGTCAGAGAGTCTTTATTGTCATTTGCACCGCATGCGGTACATGTGATGAAACGAGATTATGTACACAGGGTCCCAGTTACATCCAACAACAAAATGCAAGAGAAAAACAGTAATAACATCTAGGATTAACTAAGAAAAACATCAACTAGCAATACACTAAGCCCTAATGTAATAGAAAAACATCATTATAAACAGCAGCACGAACAGCCCACACAGATAACACATCCTCAATTCACACCTTAGTCCTAAACCTAACCCCTAACCCACCAACGGGACTTCTTCTTATGGGCCCCATAAAAAGCAGTTGGTCCTCACAATTTGGTGTAACTCAGAAAAATGGGCCTCACAAAGTAACATAAACAAGTACACACACACACAGAGGTTTGTTTTGCTATCTTTATGGGGCCATTGCATTGACTTCCAATCATTTTTCATTCATTTCTATAGTCTAACCATGACCGTTACCCTAAACCTAACCATTACCAATACATACCTTACCTTAAACTTAACACATCCTCAATTCACACCTTAGTCCTAAACCTAACCCCTAACCCACCATCGGGACTTCTTCTTATGGGGCCCGGGCTTTGGGCCCCATAAGGAGCAGTTGGTCCTCACAATGTAGTATAAGTTGGGAAAATGGGCCTTACAAAGTAGCATAAACAAGGACACACACACACACACACACACACACACACAGGAAGCAGTTTTCTATGGTAACAAAGTGTTGGAGTGTTTGCCTGTTTGGCATCAGCGGCTGCTACTGTACGCCAAAGGGCCTCTACCCTGTCGCCATGGCGACAGTCATCAGCAGCACTGCAGGCGTTTCTCACATGGACGGGGCCCCGTTAATCAGTCGGCACGCTGGCAGCCAGTTAAAAGGTGTGCGGCGCGTTCTGGGACGAGATGCAGTTGAGCCAGTTTAACACGCACGCACACATCAGTTACATAAAACACGGGAAATCTGTCAGCAGCAACCATTAGGCATCAATTTTCATTCTTCAGTTATGAACGTCTCTCCTTCTCTTCTCTGCTTCTTGAACTTTGTGCTTTTGTGTAATTTTCCCAGGCGCTCTGTCAAAGGGAAGACATGGAGGAGAGGATCACCACATTAGAGCGCAGGTTTGTGTTTTGCACATCATAGCGAGTCCACATTATTTAATTAATATTATTAATTAGGGGTGCAAATCTCTCAGTGTCTGGAGAATTCATTTGATTCCGATTTTTGGTGTCACGATTCGATTCAGAAACGATTTTTGATTCAGAAATGATTTTTCTATTAAAATGGTCATAAATTTAGTTTCAGTTATGTAACTGACAAGCTGAAAAGAATAAACAACAATGTAAACAAATGGAACATTTATTTAAAACAATAATTTTAGGTTCCTTTTTGTATCAAACGTTTTGCATCGTTTGATATTTATACCAAAAATAGGAACAAATAATACAGGAATGCATTAAATTCTGTAACTTAAATAACCTGTACAGTATTAGGTTAGCTTTTTGCTCTGTTACTTATAGAAGATTATTGTTTGTGTAATGGATACTAAGCTATTTAAAATGAATTTTCTAAATTAGTAGAATAAATGTATTGAAAATTGATTAGTGATATCGTGACCACAGTGTAACTGTCATATATCGTGACCACAGTGTAACTGTCATATATCGTGACCACACTGTAACTATCATATATTGTTACCACAGTGTAACTGTCATATATCGTGACCACAGTGTAACTGTCATATATCGTGACCACACTGTAACTGTCATATATCGTGACCACAGTGTAACTGTCATATATCGTGACCACACTGTAACTGTCATATATTGTGACCACAGTGTAACTGTCATATATCGTGACCACACTGTAACTGTCATATATCGTGACCACAGTGTAACTGTCATATATCGTGACCACACTGTAACTGTCATATATCGTGACCACAGTGTAACTGCCATATATAGTGACCACACCGTAACTGTCATATATCGTGACCACAGTGTAACTGTCATATATCGTGACCACACTGTAACTGTCATATATCATGACCACAGTGTAACTGTCATATATCGTGACCACACTGTAACTGTCATATATCGTGACCACAGTGTAACTGTCATATATCGTGACCACACTGTAACTGTCATATATCGTGACCACAGTGTAACTGTCATATATCGTGACCACAGTGTAACTGTCATATATCGTGACCACAGTGTAACTGTCATATATCGTGACCACACTGTAACTGTCATATATCGTGACCACAGTGTAACTGTCATATATCGTGACCACACTGTAACTGTCATATATCGTGACCACAGTGTAACTGTCATATATCGTGACCACAGTGTAACTGTCATATATCGTGACCACACTGTAACTGTCATATATCGTGACCACAGTGTAACTGTCATATATCATTACCACAGTGTAACTGTCATATATCGTGACCACAGTGTAACTGTCATATATCGTGACCACAGTGTAACTGTCATATATCGTGACCACAGTGTAACTGTCATATATCGTGACCACACTGTAACTATCATATATTGTTACCACTGTGTAACTGTCATATATCATGACCGCAGTGTAACTGTCATATATCGTGACCACAATGTAACTGTCATATATCGTGACCACAGTGTAACTGTCATATATCGTGACCACACTGTAACTGTCATATATCATTACCACAGTGTAACTGTCATATATCGTGACCACAGTGTAACTGTCATATATTGTTACCACAGTGTAACTGTCATATATCGTGACCACACTGTAACTGTCATATATCGTGACCACAGTGTAACTGTCATATATCATTACCACAGTGTAACTGTCATATATCGTGACCACAGTGTAACTGTCATATATCGTGACCACAGTGTAACTGTCATATATCGTGACCACAGTGTAACTGTCATATATCGTGACCACACTGTAACTGTCATATATCGTGACCACAGTGTAACTGTCATATATCGTGACCACAGTGTAACTGTCATATATCGTGACCACACTGTAACTGTCATATATCGTGACCACAGTGTAACTGTCATATATCGTGACCACACTGTAACTGTCATATATCGTGACCACAGTGTAACTGTCATATATCGTGACCACAGTGTAACTGTCATATATCGTGACCACAGTGTAACTGTCATATATCGTGACCACACTGTAACTGTCATATATCGTGACCACAGTGTAACTGTCATATATCGTGACCACACTGTAACTGTCATATATCGTGACCACAGTGTAACTGTCATATATCGTGACCACACTGTAACTGTCATATATTGTGACCACAGTGTAACTGTCATATATCGTGACCACACTGTAACTGTCATATATCGTGACCACAGTGTAACTGTCATATATCATTACCACAGTGTAACTGTCATATATCGTGACCACAGTGTAACTGTCATATATCGTGACCACAGTGTAACTGTCATATATCGTGACCACACTGTAACTGTCATATATCGTGACCACAGTGTAACTGTCATATATCATTACCACAGTGTAACTGTCATATATCGTGACCACAGTGTAACTGTCATATATCGTGACCACAGTGTAACTGTCATATATCGTGACCACAGTGTAACTGTCATATATCGTGACCACACTGTAACTATCATATATTGTTACCACTGTGTAACTGTCATATATCATGACCGCAGTGTAACTGTCATATATCGTGACCACAGTGTAACTGTCATATATCGTGACCACAGTGTAACTGTCATATATCGTGACCACATTGTAACTGTCATATATCATTACCACAGTGTAACTGTCATATATCGTGACCACAGTGTAACTGTCATATATTGTTACCACAGTGTAACTGTCATATATCGTGACCACACTGTAACTGTCATATATCGTGACCACAGTGTAACTGTCATATATCATTACCACAGTGTAACTGTCATATATCGTGACCACAGTGTAACTGTCATATATCGTGACCACAGTGTAACTGTCATATATCGTGACCACAGTGTAACTGTCATATATCGTGACCACAGTGTAACTGTCATATATCGTGACCACAGTGTAACTGTCATATATTGTTACCACAGTGTAACTGTCATATATCGTGACCACACTGTAACTGTCATATATCGTGACCACAGTGTAACTGTCATATATCGTGACCACAGTGTAACTGTCATATATCGTGACCACAGTGTAACTGTCATATATCGTGACCACAGTGTAACTGTCATATATCGTGACCACACTGTAACTGTCATATATCGTGACCACAGTGTAACTGTCATATATCGTGACCACACTGTAACTGTCATATATCGTGACCACAGTGTAACTGTCATATATCGTGACCACACTGTAACTGTCATATATTGTGACCACAGTGTAACTGTCATATATCGTGACCACACTGTAACTGTCATATATCGTGACCACAGTGTAACTGTCATATATCGTGACCACACTGTAACTGTCATATATCGTGACCACAGTGTAACTGTCATATATCGTGACCACACTGTAACTGTCATATATTGTGACCACAGTGTAACTGTCATATATCGTGACCACACTGTAACTGTCATATATTGTGACCACAGTGTAACTGTCATATATCGTGACCACACTGTAACTGTCATATATCATGACCACAGTGTAACTGTCATATATCGTGACCACACTGTAACTGTCACATATAGTGACCACAGTGTAACTGTCATATATCGTGACCACACTGTAACTTTCATATATCGTGACCACAGTGTAACTGTCATATATCGTGACCACACTGTTACTGTCATATATCGTGACCACACTGTAACTGTCATATATCGTGACCACACTGTAACTGTCATATATCGTGACCACAGTGTAACTGTCATATATCGTGACCACAGTGTAACTGTCATATATCGTGACCACAGTGTAACTGTCATATATCGTGACCACAGTGTAACTGTCATATATCGTGACCACAGTGTAACTGTCATATATCGTGACCACAGTGTAATTGTCATATATCGTGACCACAGTGTAACTGTCATATATCGTGTCCACACTGTAACTGTCATATATCGTGACCACATTGTAACTGTCATATATCATGACCACACTGTAACTGTCATATATCGTGACCACACTGTAACTGTCATATATCGTGACCACAGTGTAACTGTCATATATCGTGACCACAGTGTAACTGTCATATATCGTGACCACACTGTAACTGTCATATATCGTGACCACATTGTAACTGTCATATATCGTGACCACACTGTAACTGTCATATATCGTGACCACAGTGTAACTGTCATATATCGTGACCACACTGTAACTGTCAATATCGTGACCACAGTGTAACTGTCATATATCGTGACCACACTGTAACTGTCATATATCGTGACCACAGTGTAACTGTCATATATCGTGACCACACTGTAACTGTCATATATCGTGACCACAGTGTAACTGTCATATATCGTGACCACACTGTAACTGTCATATATCGTGACCACAGTGTAACTGTCATATATCGTGACCACACTGTAACTGTCATATATCGTGACCACAGTGTAACTGTCATATATCGTGACCACACTGTAACTGTCATATATCGTGACCACAGTGTAACTGTCATATATCGTGACCACACTGTAACTGTCATATATCGTGACCACAGTGTAACTGTCATATATCGTGACCACACTGTAACTGTCATATATCGTGACCACAGTGTAACTGTCATATATCGTGACCACACTGTAACTGTCATATATCGTGACCACAGTGTAACTGTCATATATCGTGACCACACTGTAACTGTCATATATCGTGACCACAGTGTAACTGTCATATATCGTGACCACACTGTAACTGTCATATATTGTGACCACAGTGTAACTGTCATATATCGTGACCACACTGTAACTGTCATATATTGTGACCACAGTGTAACTGTCATATATCGTGACCACACTGTAACTGTCATATATTGTGACCACAGTGTAACTGTCATATATCGTGACCACACTGTAACTGTCATATATCGTGACCACAGTGTAACTGTCATATATCGTGACCACACTGTAACTGTCATATATCATGACCACAGTGTAACTGTCATATATCGTGACCACAGTGTAACTGTCATATATTGTTACCACAGTGTAACTGTCATATATCGTGACCACACTGTAACTGTCATATATCGTGACCACAGTGTAACTGTCATATATCGTGACCACACTGTAACTGTCATATATCGTGACCACAGTGTAACTGTCATATATCGTGACCACACTGTAACTGTCATATATCGTGACCACAGTGTAACTGTCATATATCATTACCACAGTGTAACTGTCATATATCGTGACCACAGTGTAACTGTCATATATTGTTACCACAGTGTAACTGTCATATATCGTGACCACACTGTAACTGTCATATATCGTGACCACAGTGTAACTGTCATATATCGTGACCACAGTGTAACTGTCATATATCGTGACCACAGTGTAACTGTCATATATCGTGACCACAGTGTAACTGTCATATATCGTGACCACAGTGTAACTGTCATATATCGTGACCACAGTGTAACTGTCATATATCGTGACCACAGTGTAACTGTCATATATCGTGACCACAGTGTAACTGTCATATATCGTGACCACAGTGTAACTGTCATATATCATTACCACAGTGTAACTGTCATATATCGTGACCACAGTGTAACTGTCATATATTGTTACCACAGTGTAACTGTCATATATCGTGACCACACTGTAACTGTCATATATCGTGACCACAGTGTAACTGTCATATATCATTACCACAGTGTAACTGTCATATATCGTGACCACAGTGTAACTGTCATATATCGTGACCACAGTGTAACTGTCATATATCGTGACCACAGTGTAACTGTCATATATCGTGACCACACTGTAACTGTCATATATCGTGACCATAGTGCAACTGTCATATATCGTGACCACAGTATAACTGTCATATATCGTGACCACAGTGTAACTGTCATATATCGTGACCACACTGTAACTGTCATATATCGTGACCACAGTGTAACTGTCATATATCGTGACCACACTGTAACTGTCATATATCGTGACCACAGTGTAACTGTCATATATCGTGACCACAGTGTAACTGTCATATATCGTGACCACAGTGTAACTGTCATATATCGTGACCACACTGTAACAGTCATATATCGTGACCACACTGTAACTGTCATATATCATTGACCACAGTGTAACTGTCATATATCCTGACCACACTGTAACTGTCATATATCGTGACCACAGTTTAACTGTCATATATCGTGACCACACTGTAACTGTCATATATTGTGACCACAGTGTAACTGTCATATATCGTGACCACACTGTAACTGTCATATATCGTGACCACAGTGTAACTGTCATATATCATTACCACAGTGTAACTGTCATATATCGTGACCACAGTGTAACTGTCATATATCGTGACCACAGTGTAACTGTCATATATCGTGACCACACTGTAACTGTCATATATCGTGACCACAGTGTAACTGTCATATATCGTGACCACAGTGTAACTGTCATATATCGTGACCACAGTGTAACTGTCATATATCGTGACCACAGTGTAACTGTCATATATCGTGACCACACTGTAACTGTCATATATCGTGACCACAGTGTAACTGTCATATATCGTGACCACACTGTAACTGTCATATATCGTGACCACAGTGTAACTGTCATATATCGTGACCACACTGTAACTGTCATATATCGTGACCACAGTGTAACTGTCATATATCGTGACCACACTGTAACTGTCATATATTGTGACCACAGTGTAACTGTCATATATCGTGACCACACTGTAACTGTCATATATCGTGACCACAGTGTAACTGTCATATATCGTGACCACACTGTAACTGTCATATATTGTGACCACAGTGTAACTGTCATATATCGTGACCACACTGTAACTGTCATATATTGTGACCACAGTGTAACTGTCATATATCGTGACCACACTGTAACTGTCATATATCATGACCACAGTGTAACTGTCATATATCGTGACCACACTGTAACTGTCACATATAGTGACCACAGTGTAACTGTCATATATCGTGACCACACTGTAACTTTCATATATCGTGACCACAGTGTAACTGTCATATATCGTGACCACACTGTAACTGTCATATATCGTGACCACAGTGTAACTGTCATATATCGTGACCACACTGTAACTGTCATATATCGTGACCACAGTGTAACTGTCATATATCGTGACCACACTGTAACTGTCATATATCGTGACCACACTGTAACTGTCATATATCGTGACCACAGTGTAACTGTCATATATCGTGACCACAGTGTAACTGTCATATATCGTGACCACAGTGTAACTGTCATATATCGTGACCACAGTGTAACTGTCATATATCGTGACCACAGTGTAACTGTCATATATCGTGACCACAGTGTAACTGTCATATATCGTGACCACACTGTAACTGTCATATATCGTGACCACAGTGTAACTGTCATATATCGTGACCACAGTGTAACTGTCATATATCGTGACCACAGTGTAACTGTCATATATCGTGACCACACTGTAACTGTCATATATCGTGACCACAGTGTAACTGTCATATATCGTGACCACAGTGTAACTGTCATATATCGTGACCACAGTGTAACTGTCATATATCGTGACCACACTGTAACTGTCATATATCGTGACCACAGTGTAACTGTCATATATCGTGACCACACTGTAACTGTCATATATCGTGACCACAGTGTAACTGTCATATATCGTGACCACACTGTAACTGTCATATATCGTGACCACAGTGTAACTGTCATATATCGTGACCACACTGTAACTGTCATATATCGTGACCACAGTGTAACTGTCATATATCGTGACCACACTGTAACTGTCATATATCGTGACCACAGTGTAACTGTCATATATCGTGACCACACTGTAACTGTCATATATCGTGACCACAGTGTAACTGTCATATATCGTGACCACACTGTAACTGTCATATATCGTGACCACAGTGTAACTGTCATATATCGTGACCACACTGTAACTGTCATATATCGTGACCACAGTGTAACTGTCATATATCGTGACCACACTGTAACTGTCATATATCGTGACCACAGTGTAACTGTCATATATCGTGACCACAGTAACTGTCATATATCGTGACCACAGTGTAACTGTCATATATTGTGACCACACTGTAACTGTCATATATCGTGACCACAGTGTAACTGTCATATATCGTGACCACACTGTTACTGTCATATATTGTGACCACAGTGTAACTGTCATATATCGTGACCACACTGTAACTGTCATATATTGTGACCACAGTGTAACTGTCATATATCGTGACCACACTGTAACTGTCATATATTGTGACCACAGTGTAACTGTCATATATCGTGACCACACTGTAACTGTCATATATCGTGACCACAGTGTAACTGTCATATATCGTGACCACACTGTAACTGTCATATATCATTACCACAGTGTAACTGTCATATATCGTGACCACAGTGTAACTGTCATATATTGTTACCACAGTGTAACTGTCATATATCGTGACCACACTGTAACTGTCATATATCGTGACCACAGTGTAACTGTCATATATCGTGACCACAGTGTAACTGTCATATATCGTGACCACAGTGTAACTGTCATATATCGTGACCACAGTGTAACTGTCATATATCGTGACCACAGTGTAACTGTCATATATCATTACCACAGTGTAACTGTCATATATCGTGACCACAGTGTAACTGTCATATATTGTTACCACAGTGTAACTGTCATATATCGTGACCACACTGTAACTGTCATATATCGTGACCACAGTGTAACTGTCATATATCATTACCACAGTGTAACTGTCATATATCGTGACCACAGTGTAACTGTCATATATCGTGACCACAGTGTAACTGTCATATATCGTGACCACAGTGTAACTGTCATATATCGTGACCACAGTGTAACTGTCATATATCGTGACCACAGTGTAACTGTCATATATCGTGACCACAGTGTAACTGTCATATATCGTGACCACAGTGTAACTGTCATATATCGTGACCACAGTGTAACTGTCATATATCGTTACCACAGTGTAACTGTCATATATCGTGACCACAGTGTAACTGTCATATATTGTTACCACAGTGTAACTGTCATATATCGTGACCACACTGTAACTGTCATATATCGTGACCACAGTGTAACTGTCATATATCATTACCACAGTGTAACTGTCATATATCGTGACCACAGTGTAACTGTCATATATCGTGACCACAGTGTAACTGTCATATATCGTGACCACAGTGTAACTGTCATATATCGTGACCACACTGTAACTGTCATATATCGTGACCATAGTGCAACTGTCATATATCGTGACCACAGTATAACTGTCATATATCGTGACCACAGTGTAACTGTCATATATCGTGACCACACTGTAACTGTCATATATCGTGACCACAGTGTAACTGTCATATATCATGACCACACTGTAACTGTCATATATCGTGACCACAGTGTAACTGTCATATATCGTGACCACAGTGTAACTGTCATATATCGTGACCACAGTGTAACTGTCATATATCGTGACCACACTGTAACAGTCATATATCGTGACCACACTGTAACTGTCATATATCATTGACCACAGTGTAACTGTCATATATCCTGACCACACTGTAACTGTCATATATCGTGACCACAGTTTAACTGTCATATATCGTGACCACACTGTAACTGTCATATATTGTGACCACAGTGTAACTGTCATATATCGTGACCACACTGTAACTGTCATATATCGTGACCACAGTGTAACTGTCATATATCGTGACCACAGTGTAACTGTCATATATCGTGACCACACTGTAACTGTCATATATCGTGACCACAGTGTAACTGTCATATATCGTGACCACACTGTAACTGTCATATATCGTGACCACAGTGTAACTGTCATATATCATTACCACAGTGTAACTGTCATATATCGTGACCACAGTGTAACTGTCATATATCGTGACCACAGTGTAACTGTCATATATCGTGACCACAGTGTAACTGTCATATATCGTGACCACACTGTAACTGTCATATATTGTTACCACAGTGTAACTGTCATATATCGTGACCACAGTGTAACTGTCATATATCGTGACCACAGTGTAACTGTCATATATCGTGACCACAGTGTAACTGTCATATATCGTGACCACACTGTAACTGTCATATATCATTACCACAGTGTAACTGTCATATATCGTGACCACAGTGTAACTGTCATATATCGTGACCACAGTGTAACTGTCATATATCGTGACCACAGTGTAACTGTCATATATCGTGACCACAGTGTAACTGTCATATATCGTGACCACACTGTAACTGTCATATATCGTGACCACAGTGTAACTGTCATATATCGTGACCACACTGTAACTGTCATATATCGTGACCACAGTGTAACTGTCATATATCGTGACCACACTGTAACTGTCATATATTGTGACCACAGTGTAACTGTCATATATCGTGACCACACTGTAACTGTCATATATTGTGACCACAGTGTAACTGTCATATATCGTGACCACACTGTAACTGTCATATATTGTGACCACAGTGTAACTGTCATATATCGTGACCACACTGTAACTGTCATATATCGTGACCACAGTGTAACTGTCATATATCGTGACCACACTGTAACTGTCATATATCATGACCACAGTGTAACTGTCATATATCGTGACCACAGTGTAACTGTCATATATTGTTACCACAGTGTAACTGTCATATATCGTGACCACACTGTAACTGTCATATATCGTGACCACAGTGTAACTGTCATATATCGTGACCACAGTGTAACTGTCATATATCGTGACCACAGTGTAACTGTCATATATCGTGACCACAGTGTAACTGTCATATATCGTGACCACAGTGTAACTGTCATATATCATGTACCACAGTGTAACTGTCATATATCGTGACCACAGTGTAACTGTCATATATTGTTACCACAGTGTAACTGTCATATATCGTGACCACACTGTAACTGTCATATATCGTGACCACAGTGTAACTGTCATATATCGTGACCACAGTGTAACTGTCATATATCGTGACCACAGTGTAACTGTCATATATCGTGACCACAGTGTAACTGTCATATATCGTGACCACAGTGTAACTGTCATATATCGTGACCATAGTGTAACTGTCATATATCGTGACCACAGTGTAACTGTCATATATCGTGACCACAGTGTAACTGTCATATATCGTGACCACAGTGTAACTGTCATATATCATTACCACAGTGTAACTGTCATATATCGTGACCACAGTGTAACTGTCATATATTGTTACCACAGTGTAACTGTCATATATCGTGACCACACTGTAACTGTCATATATCGTGACCACAGTGTAACTGTCATATATCATTACCACAGTGTAACTGTCATATATCGTGACCACAGTGTAACTGTCATATATCGTGACCACAGTGTAACTGTCATATATCGTGACCACAGTGTAACTGTCATATATCGTGACCACACTGTAACTGTCATATATCGTGACCATAGTGCAACTGTCATATATCGTGACCACAGTATAACTGTCATATATCGTGACCACAGTGTAACTGTCATATATCGTGACCACACTGTAACTGTCATATATCGTGACCACAGTGTAACTGTCATATATCGTGACCACACTGTAACTGTCATATATCGTGACCACAGTGTAACTGTCATATATCGTGACCACACTGTAACTGTCATATATCGTGACCACAGTGTAACTGTCATATATCGTGACCACACTGTAACTGTCATATATCGTGACCACAGTGTAACTGTCATATATCGTGACCACACTGTAACTGTCATATATCATGACCACAGTGTAACTGTCATATATCGTGACCACACTGTAACTGTCACATATAGTGACCACAGTGTAACTGTCATATATCGTGACCACACTGTAACTTTCATATATCGTGACCACAGTGTAACTGTCATATATCGTGACCACACTGTTACTGTCATATATCGTGACCACACTGTAACTGTCATATATCGTGACCACACTGTAACTGTCATATATCGTGACCACAGTGTAACTGTCATATATCGTGACCACAGTGTAACTGTCATATATCGTGACCACACTGTAACTGTCATATATTGTGACCACACTGTAACTGTCATATATCGTGACCACAGTGTAACTGTCATATATCGTGACCACAGTGTAAT